>JAWZYU010001011.1:0-55000 GCA_038380435.1 Ryuthela nishihirai | reverse complement strand
ATCTTTAGCTATTATTGGCGTTAAGAAGAAAGAACTTACCGCAGTTGATGATTTTCCGTCTCGTTCCCAATCAGCATTTGTTTGAACTAAATCTTTGTTCAAATTCCGTGCAATTCCGGCAAAATAATCGTTGAAAAAATTTACAAATTTACAAGGGTCTTCATCATATTTAATTAATTCGTTTTTACTTTTAATTGTACGGGGATAGTTTTCTTTCTCTTTAAAGTTGCCACATATTTCATTTATTACATTCCACTGCTTTTTCTGGTTTTTACCTGTTTGGAAACTTTATTAGTAAAGTATTGTGTTTTTGTTTCCCTTATGGCACTAGTGACAAAATTTCTGTATCGGGAAAATGACTGTTTAAGCGAAATATCTGAAGGATTTTTCTTCATTTCTTTACACAGAATGTTACGATAATTTATTAAAATTGCTAATTCATTTGTCATCCATGATTTAATTTTCTTAAAACGTTTTTTCTTTACTTTCGTTGAATCATCAATTAAACGGCTAAGCGTATCAATTAAATTTTTAAAAGAAGCATTAACAGAGCCGTCAATATATATATCATCCCATTTTATATTTGCAATTAAGTTCGTTAATCTCTTTAAATCCACTATTTTTATTTCATCAATATTTAATTTTTGTTCAATTCTAATATCTAAATTAACGTTAACTAAGCAGTGGTCTGTAATTCCAATGTTATCCAGAAATATATTACAATTATATAAATCTTTGGTTCTAAGAAATACATGATCAATACATGTAGACGAGTTCGTAATTCTGGTTGGCTCTTCTATCATATTAAGTAAGCCATTTTCTGCTAGTAGTCCTAGATATTCATCAGTGTTTGTGTTGTCATTTAATAAGTTAATATTAATGTCTCCAAGATAGAGAATATTAAGAGTATCAAGTGATTCTAGGATTCCGTTTAACTCGGAAATAAAATTAAATACATTGTCAGAAGGAGATCTGCATACAGCTATTAATGTCCACTCTTTGTTACCAATTTCAAATTTTAAAACCGCAATGTCTGCGCAATTCATTGTGTCACGTAACACCAAGGTTGCCAGATCACTAATTTCTAAAAAAAAATCGTTGCCAGATATTTTTTTCTGAATTCTGTAATCAACCATAGTGTTCGGATATTTTTTGAGCGACTGTAGGTGGTCATATTATTTTGATACTAGATCGTGTGGACTCACTCACGGAAATATTGAGCGTGTGCAGTTACCGTTCACAGCAAACTGGAGCGTGTGCAGTAACTGCACACGCTTCAGTTTGCTGTGAACGGTAACTGGAGCGTGTACAGTTGCTGACACGCTCCAGATATTTTTCCTGAATTCTGTAATCACGTGACACGAAGGTTGCCAGATCACTAATTTCTAAAAAAAAATCGTTGCCAGATATTTTTTCAGAATTCTGTAATCAACCTAGTGTTCGGATATTTTTTTGACCGACTGTATACTATACATAGAAGCGTTTATTCTGAATCTGAGGAGACAAGCTCCAGCTGCCATTTACCAGTAGAGGGTTGTGGCGAGGAGCAAGAATCCTCCTGTTACCTCTTACTAGAAGAGGATTGTGGTGAGGAGCTAGAATCCTCCTCTTGCCTCCTCCTAGTAGAGTGTTTTGGTGATGGAGCTTTTAAGAAGAGCATCAACATGCTTGAAGAAATTTATGAGCGAATCGTGACCTTTACTAAACAAAAGCAGATCAAACTTGTTTAGTGCTGGGTTCATGGATGCTGTTCATAAAAAACCTACTCCGTAAAAATCGTAGTCCATAGAATTGAGAGAGCTATTTGTTATTTTTTTTTACACCTGCATTTCGACAACAGCAACTTTTCTGATAAGACTGAACGAATTTTTGATCTGTCAAAATAAAATTTGCTCTGTTCTAGAGAGAGAGAGAGACATTCAATTTTTCTTATTGCAACAAGGGGTGATAAAGTGGAAATTCATAGGAGAAATTTGGGAACTAGAAGTCAAATATTTGAGTACTTACTATTTGGGACCAGAAAAAATTTAAATGAAAATTTCTATCGATGATATATAAGAAAGTGGCTGAAATCTAAATCGCGTTAATGAGGATAATAGAGTTGTTTTACCTCTGAGCTGCAATTTTTTTCATAAAATGGGCTAAATGGTCAGGTTATAAGGACCCCGAAAGCTCAGAGAAGGTTCGGAGAGGGAACTCATTGGAACAGCTGTTGGGAGACAGATGGTAGCCTCCCGTCAAGGCCATCCAGCGTGTTCTTTAACGTGCACAGGGTATGTCTCTCCCGCACACGGAGTCACGGCTTAACGTCCCATCCGACGGACGGAGGTATTTCCAAGCCCATCGGTGTCCCCTGCTGACCGTGGGCAGGGCGGGGAGTTTTGCGGAGATGAATCTCAACGCTGACCCAAACCTGGGAACGAAGATCATAGAAACATTGGGTTCATATCTTTTATCTCCATAGTTATCTCTCTGTGGTCTGTAAATGGTAGCTAGGTAGTCACTGGAAGGAGAGCTATGCACCAATCCCCTGTGATGATGCATAGAACCGGCCAGGCCTAGCACCTAATGTCCGACCCCGCCTTCTCGTGGTGCGGACCGTTAGTAACTTTCAAAAGAGATACTCTCTTGTGGAAGTGAACGGAAGGGGAGGGCTGCCAGATTAGTGTGGCATACTGATCTGGACATCTATGGCTACTTTTCTTTTTTTTTCTACCCTGCTGAGGAGTGGTCAACCACACAGGGTCCTGGTGCTGACCATATAAACCTACTGGACTGGACAGGAGTCGGTAGCGCATCAGGCTCGTGATCTACAGCTCCCAGGTTCGAGTCCCAACTGTGCCTGCGTTGAGATTTAACTCCTCTTGAGTCTCCATCCATCGTGTGGGATTTAAACACGTATGCAGGGAGCCACACTCTCTGCACTGCATAGAACAGGCTGGATGACCTTGATGAGATGCTACTATAAGTCTCGTACAGCTATCCTTTTCTTCAATCTGAGTCTTGGGGTCTTCCACAGTTTAAGGACCACAGAAGGACTCACATTCAGCGATCGTGCGAAGTCTGACTGACTCTGCCCTGCTTCGAGCCGGCCAATAGCTCTCCACGCAGTTCATTTGGCAAATGATGTCTCGAGATCATTCCTACAAAATGGCTATTTCGAATTTCTTTACTCACATTTACAACACAAAATAACGATTCATCCACAACACTCATTTTTAAGCCGCTCTATTTTAAGCCGTTTACGCAAATGACGCAACCTAGACTAATTTGCATACGATATGCTCACTCGGCATTACTGGTTACATGAACAAGTTTGCTGAGGATCGCACTTTTTTTTGGCGAATTATCGCGATTTTCCTCATTTTTCCTTAATTTATGGAAACCAGTGTATTTTTAACACAAATATATATAAAAGCTGAACCATTTGGTAATGTTACGTGGAGGTCATTAGACCTATGGTATCCTATGCTTCCCCAATTTGGGCTAACACAACTCCCACGAACATTCACAAGATACAGGTCTTGCAGAATAAAATCCTGCGATGTGTGGTCAATGCCCCCTGGTTTGTAACCAATAGACAATTGCATAAAGATCTGGGTATTGATCATATTTACATATATCTTAAGTTTGTCTCGCGAGGTTTCTACGAGTCAGTGCAGAGAAACCCGCACGAGATTATATCCTGCCTTCTGGACTACGATCATGAAGTCCTTAACAGATACAAGAGGCCTAAGATGACGGCGTTCGCTAAAGAAAGTTATCCATTTTAGGTTGTTGGGTTGTTTTACCTCTGAGCGGCACTTTTTTGCACACCATGGGCTAAATGGCCAGGTCACAAGGACCCCGAAGGCTCAGAGAAGGTTGGGGGAGGGGACCCACTGGAACAGCTGTTGGGAGACAGATGGTAGCCTCCCGTCAAGGCCATCCAGTGTGTTCTTTAACGTTCACAGGGTATGGCTCTCCCGCACACGGGGCCACGGCTTAACGTCCCATCCGACGGACGGAGGTATTTCCAAACACATCGGTGTCCCCTACTGACCGTGGTCAGGGCGGGGATTTTGCGGGGATAAATCTCAACGCTGACCCAGCTGGGACTCGAACCTGGGATTACGAGCCTGGCGCGCTACCGACTGAGCCATCCCCGCCCCTCATTTTAGGTCTCTTGTGCATCATTACTACTCTTTTGTTTTATGTTCTTTCGCCCTTTGGGGCCCACCATTGCGTGGTTTACTTTTGTTTGTTTTTTCAAATTGATGCCAATTAGGCATATTTCCAGATAAAGAAGGTTACGGTTACTATTGTACCTGGTACTTCATTTTATGATGTAACAATCTACGATCTACGAATGTTACGTGGGGGAGAGGTCCGGAATTTAGAGGCGGGGGGGGGGGCATTTGATATTGCCAGTAAAAATTATGGAGAAAAGATTATTAAACTTTTCTATATTTCACTCATTTTTTGAGAAATTTTTCAAAATCTCTTAAACTGAGGGGAACTTACATATTGCAATGAAATTTCAGTCTCTTGGCTTTCTACCGTTTAACTTTTTTTCCTACTCGATAGAAGTATTTTCTCTCCCTCACCCCTGCTTGCTGACTCAGTGGTAGCGCGCCACATCTCGTAATGTGCAGTTCCCAGGTTCGAGTCACATCTGAGCCGGCGTTGAGATTTATTTCCTCAAAACTCCTCACTCTGCCCTCAGTCAATAGGAGTCACCGATTGGCTTGGAAATGCCGCCGTTCGTCGGATGGGACGTTAAGCCGTGGTAATGCCGTGTGCAGGAAAGTCATACCTTGTGCACGTTAAAAAATACTCTGGATAACCTTGACGGGAGGCTGCCATCTGTCTCCTAAGGGGGTGTCTAGTGGGTCTCCTCCCTTTAACCTGCTCTGAGCCCTGGGAACCTTGTGACCTGGCCATTTAGTCCATTGTGTACAAAAAAAAAGCGCCACTCAGAGGTAAAACAACTCAATCTCTTCCTCACACTCCACCCTCAACTATGTATTTTTTTTATAGATCCGATCTTGTGTGGGGTGGTAACATGAGATTTTAGGTTAGCAACAATCACGGGGTGGTGAAATTGAATGTTTCTATCGGATTTATCTGATTATTGTCAACAAACCCATCACTTCACTCTCGTCCCATCAAGTTTTCCTGAAAAAGACATAATGAAAAAAAAAACAGCCTTTGAAGTGTCCTTTCTAACTGTCCAACACTATTCGAAACCTTGGGCACTTGCGGATCTGATTACTTAGTTTAATGAACAAACCCTCTGTTGTGGGATATTCTTCGGGAGCACAATCATCGTTCCACACATTTGAAACTCTTCAGCCAAATGGGGCGGGGGTGGCTCAGTCGGTAGTCCACCAGGCACGTAATCTGCAGTTACCAGGTTCGAGTCTTAGCTGGGCCAGCGTTGAAATTTATCTCCACAAAAACTCCCTGCCCACGGTCGGTAGGAGACACCGATGGGCTTGGAAAGTCCGCCATCCTTCGTATGGAACGTTAATCCGCGACACAGTGTGCGGGTAAGCTATATCTTGTGCATACTTAACAACATGCTGGATATCCTTGACGGTAGGCTACCATCTATCTAGTAGATTCACTATTATATCATATACTCATCTGTCTGAAAGATAGGTTCCTCCAACCTTTTCGGGGTCCTTGTGACCTGGCCATGTAGTCCATTGTAAGCAAAAAAGGTAAATAACCCAAGCCAAACTTGCTTTCATTAAACCGACCTCATTCCTAATTCACAGAATGTAACTAGTAAATGAAAAAAAAAAGACTCGTATTCATTTTGTTGCTGTTTTTTTAGTTTCGTTGTATCTTTTTAGAAAACTCATTTTGTTTATTCACGTTCATTTGTTTTAATTTAGCCACCACGTAAGTGAACTTGCCAAACAAATATTTGAGTACCACAAAAAGCAATCTGCCGGTGCAAAGCACGCAAGGGAGCTATCAACAGAGAGTCGGTTTTTCTGTGGAGCATATCAAATGAAGGGAGTGTTTGCCCATTCCACAGAAACAAATTCTTCCGGATGTTGAGGTTTATTCATGCAAATTGGTTCTTCTTCTCTCGCTTGTTTGTTTTCTCGGAGTCGCTTCGATAAATCCTTTCCTCGCATCGGGTCTTAATAATGTTTACCTGCAAACAATTGTCTCATTTTTGCATTTCTCTTCTGTTGCTTTTAGATTTTACAAACAGAAGCAAAGAACGGTAATGCAGTTCGCTCAATGGCTTAATTAAAAGATCGGCAAGGAGGAGTTGAACTTCGTGTATGTTAAGTAGGAATCAAAGAACTTTTTTTTAAATCGAATTTCGATCCAGCTGATTATTGCGTGTTCGTCGATTTCTGTTCAGTTTTTTTTAAATAAAAGTTGATAGATTTCGTTAATATTTAGTCTGTTTCCTTTATGAAAGGAATTATTGTAAGAAATATTTTGGAGCTCATAGCTTTACGCCAGTTCACAGAATACGAAAGTCTCGGAACGGGCAGTCGCTGCTTGGTGGCGGTGGTCGTTGTTTCACCTCTGAGCGGCGCTTTTTTGCACACAATGGACTAAATGGCCAGGCCACAAAGACCCCGAGGGCTCAGAGAAGTTTGGGGGAGGGAACCTACTGGCAGCTGTTGGGAGACAGATGGTAGCCTCCAATAAAGACCATCCAGCTTGTTCTTTAGCGTGCATAGGGTTTTCACACACAGGGTCCATGGCTTAACGTCCCTCAAAAGGAAGGCGGCATTTCCAAGCCCATCGGTGTCCCCTACTCACCGAGGGCAGTGGGGAGATGAATTTCAACACTGACCAGGGCGAAACTCGAATTTGGGAACTGCAGATTACGATCCTGGCACGCTCCCGACTGAATCACTCCAAGCCCTGATATTTAAAGAAATATTAGAAATTATGAACATGTAACAAACCCGTTATGTATTCAGGGATTGTAAAATTCGATTTTTTGTCGAAAATGGAAGTCTGATAAGGACTCCAATGTAAGTAGGTCAGGTTATTCCTTCCCTCCTGTATGAGAGCTTTCATGCTATTGGGTACTTTTCGCTAACTAAAAATGTCAGAATGGAACTACTCGCTTGTTCAAATCACTCGACTCAACTTCATTTACACTAGAAGCAGTACAGTTCACAGTTATATATATATAAATCCTCTAGGAAAAAGGAATTTACAGCCCCACCCCCTAAATGCAGGGGCGGGGATGGCTCAGTCGGCAGCGCGTCAGGCTCGTAATCTGCAGTTCCCAGGTTCGAGTCCCAGCTGAGTCAGCATTGTGATTTGTCTCCGAAAAAGTCTCCGCCTTGCCCACGGTCAGTAGGGAACACCGATGGGCTTGTAAAGGCAGCCGTCCGTCGGATGGGACGTTAACCTAAGGCTCCGTGTGCGGGAGAGCCACACCCTGTGCACGTTAAAAAACACGCTGGATGGCCTTGACGGGAGGCTACATCTGTCTCCCAACAGTTGTTCCAGTGGGTCCCCTTCTCCAACCTTCTCTGAGACTTCGGAGTCCTTGTGACCTGGCCATTTAGCCCATGGTGTGCAAAAAAGTGCCGCTCCAAGGTAAAACAACCCAACCCCTAAATACAACTGTCTTTTTCAAAGTTCCTTTTCTTTGGTTGAAAACACCGCCAGTGATGTCACATGGTTTGTGTGTGAGGGTTGTGGGAGGGGGGCTCAATCAATCGAATTAGATTAGCTCACTTTCCAGGCTATTGGTGGCAGTGGCGCACCCAGGGGGGGGCAATGGGCCTGGCACCCCCCAAAGAAAAAGGGAAAAAAAACACTGAAAAATTTCCCAAAAATCTTTTCCCAACTAAAATTCATTTTTTATATTTATGTTGTGTCGTGTCTTCTATTTCTATACTACTTATGAATTAGCTTTCACATAAGGTGGGAATACCCAAGAGCTCTCGGGAATCACTGCCGCTCTGAACACAAGGAGAATGAAGTAGTGCTCGGGAGGACCGAGCGCTACTTCGTTTGCCGGAGTCGGGCCAGCGGGCCTCTCGGCTCCCCCCAAGATTAAATCCTGAGTGCGCCTCTGATTGGTGGATTGTTCTATAATGCAACTCCGAGCATGGGACTTAATTATATACATCTGTTGTTCTTCATCTGACTCGGTTCTTCCTACCCTCTTGCGAGTCAGCTGATCGAATGCCTATTCCGCCTCCCCACACATACACCCACTAGCCCCCCTCCCCCTGCAAAAAACTCTGTATTCAGCTCAGGCGCGAAAATTGAATTTTGAAGTCCACTAATTCATAAAATAAAAATACACGCGGTCACTGCGCCAGGCTCGTAATCTGTAGTTCCCACGTTAGAATCCTAACTGTGCGATCGTTGACATTTATTTCCGGAAACTTCCATCCCGTCCTCGGTGAGAAAGTGGACACTGTTGGGATTGAGTTTGGAAAGGCCGCCGTCCATTGGATGAGACGTAAAGCCGTGATTCCGTGTGCAGCACCACTATACTTTGCCCATGCCAGAGAACACGCTGGATGTCCTTGACGGGAAGCTTTAATCTGTCTCCTGTTCAGTGAGCCCCCTTCCCGAACCTGCTCTGAATCTTTGGGGCCCTTGTCACCTGGTCGTTTAGTCCTTGTGTTCACAAAAGTTTGATGCATGTAGACAGTTATCTATGCACACATGTATCGGAAAATATTCCGATTCACAAAACAGTTCAAGGCAGGCCGTTGATAGCTGAATATAAAATCAATACCACATTTGATTTCTCAAGTTGAAAAACGACAGTTGCATTTAGGCCTGCTGTCCTGTGGGTTTTAGTGGGTACTTTGGCTATTTGACAATAAAAGTGTTATTTTAATTTCCATCAAGCTATTTTAGGTTTGATATTTTTGAATCCTTCTCTCTAATGTTTGTGTTATTTAGCTTCAACGCAGGCAACCAAATGCCCATCTCATTCGTCGCAGTTAGGGGCGGGGGGGGGGGGGGGGCTCAGTCGGTAGCGCGCCAGGCTCGTAATCTGTAGTTCCCAGGTTCGAATACCAGCTGTGTCAGCGTTGAAATTTATCTCCGAAAAATTCCCGCCCTGCTCATGGTCAATAGGGGACACCGATGGGCTTGGAAAGACCGCCGTCCGTCGGATGGGACGTTAAGCCGTGACCCCGTGTGCGGGAGAGCCATACCTTGTGCGCGTTAAAGAACACGCTGGATTGCCTTGACGGGAAGCTACCATCTGTCTCCCAACAGCTGTTCCAGTGGGTCCCCTCCCCCAACCTCCTCTTAGGCTTCGGGGTCCATGTGACCTGGCCATTTAGCCCATTGTGTGCAAAAATGTGCCACTCAGAGGTAAAACAACCCAACAACAACAGCCCATTCGTCAGATGACGTCCGTTCCAAACCATCAATGTCCCCTTTCTCACTGAGAGCAGGGGTTGGAGAGCAGAGGTAAATCTAAAGTGGTACAGTTGAGACTCGAATCTCAGAACATCAGAGTACGAGCCTGGAGCGTTACCGACTGAGTCAACCCCAAGAGAGATCGGTTGAAACGCTTGATAAAGGAGGAATGGTTGCATTCCCATTCTTTAAGGGTCTCGCTGTTACTCCTCTAAAAGCTTTCTGTACGGTAATTTGCATATGACACTAATGTCTATGTTCAGACACCCTTTCTGTCAGTCATGCATGCTAAAATGAATACTTGAGGAGAGATTGAACATATTTATAACCACAAAGATGTTGGGCTTATTCGTATTACTGAAGCAACCAACCAGCCTAAACTTGCGAGGTAGACATACAGCCATAAACGAACACCATATAAAGCAGAATCTATTCATCCTCGAGTTGCTGTCGGACTGCTTCCAAACCGAAGCAACCTTGCTTTTCAAGTCAAGGATTCTGTGTTGAGATGGCTCTGACGAGAGAGGATGAAGATGGGGAGGGGGGGATGGAATGACGGAAGCTGGGAGGTACACAATTCTCATAATGCAAACCCTTGCAAATGCATATTGATCATGTGATGTGATGTCAGTTGTGTCTCTATTTACTTATCTAGATTATCGAGAGTTGGCGCATATTGCCTCGTTCCAATTCCACCCGGAGGGCTTTATAGTATGAGGCTTAACGCGTTAGACGAAGCGGTAACATTCCCCTAATACATGGTCAATATCTACACATTCTGTGTTCGCATAGCCAAATTTACGCACATTCCCGAATTTCACCAACTCGCAACCATCCTAATGGTCTCCGTTCAGCTGTCGAAACAAAATCAGTTTTATAGCGAACCGATGACCATGTAAACTCACACAGGTGCCTATATGCTTATATGTATGTGCATATATATATATTGCCTCGAAATGATGATACTTAACATTCACAAATGGTGATTTTACGAAATACCTGCAATGCATTTTCCAGCAGTATGCAACATTCTTGCATTTGAGGCATAGGATGCAAGGCTAGTGGAGTAACAACTTTCAACTATGCCAGCATCGATATTTTCTCAACTTGGCCGTTTGCTGATCTCGGTGAGGAAGTAGTTGTAGAAAGGTCCCTGGTGTCCCGTCGTGATCATCGGGAATAGATTTGGGATGTTTTATCTCTGAGCGGCATCCTTTTTTGCATATAGTGGGCTAAATGGCCAGGTCACAAGGACTCCGAGGGCTCAGAGAAGGTTTGGAGAAGGATACCCACTGCACAGCTGTTAGGAAACAGATGGAAACCCCCAATCAAAGCCATCGAGCGTATTCTTTAACGTGCACAGGGTATAGCTCCCCTGGGTTGGGTTGGGTTGTTTTACCTCTGAGCGGCACTTTTTTGCACACCATGGGCTAAATGGCTAGGTCACATGGACCCCGAAGGCTCAGAGAAGGTTGGGGGAGGGGACCCACTGGAACAGCTGTTGGGAGACAGATGGTAGCCTCCCGTCAAGGCCATCCAGCGTGTTCTTTAACGTGCACAGGGTATGGCTCTCCCGCACACGGGGCCACGGCTTAACGTCCCATACGACGGACGGCGTCCTTTCCAAGCCCATCGGTGTCCCCTACTGACCGTGGGAAGGGCGGGGAATTTTTGCGGAGATAAATCTCAACGCTGACCCAGCTGGGACTCGAACCTGGAAACTACAGATTACAAGCCTGGCGCGCTACCGACTGAGCCACCCCCGCCCCCTATAGCTCCCCTGCACACGGAGTCACGGCTTAACGTCATATCCGATGGAGGGCGGTATTTCCAAGCCCATCGGCGTCTGCTATTGACCCACAGCAGGGTGGAGAGTTTTGCGGAGATAATTCTCGACGGGGAGAGTCGAACCTGGGAACTGCAGATTACGAGTCTGGCGATCTACTGACAGCCACACCCGCCCATGCACTGGAAGGAAATCTACTGGACAGTTGTTAGGAGACAGATGAAATCTTCTAGAAACTGCCTAGTAGAATTAGAGTGAAAAAATGTTTTTTGGACCACCGAGAGTGTGGAAAAAAGAAATCGCTGTTTCGATTACCTTACACAAGCCTTGATGGCGTAGTGGATTATATTACTATTCTGATAGCGGTTTTTTTGGTTGTACGAGTGGTTAGCGAGTTTGGCTACTGATCTAAGGGACCTGGGTTCGAGCCCCGGGTAAGGCATGGCTGTTTGTGCCATTTTTCTGCTGAGGTCCTGCCATCCTCTCTGACCTCCTACTAGGGTATATAAACTGACAGGCTCCTGTCAGACCTCTGTGGCAAGCAGCTGCTTGAGGGGGTATTTATTTATTTATTGGTTCCAAGACAGCAAATTGTACTTTGTCCTTAGTGGAGCACCTCCTTGTATGAGAAGTCCTGTACAAGCCAAGATCAACTTCAAATGATTCTTATCTAACCTCTATGTAGAAAAGAAATGAAAATAAACTAAGCATTGCATCAAGAATGTAAAAAATGGACACTTTTCCAGAATTATACTGCTAATGGTGAAAATTTCAAATTTCTAGGCCTAACCCTAAGTTACATTTATTATTTAAAGTGTTTTTTGCATGCTTTTCAGCGGCTATATTGACACGTATCCCGTTCTATCAACAACTCCAAAAAAAAAAAATTTTTTTTTTGCTTTATCCTACTGTCTGTTGATTACTATCCCCTACCGAGCTCTGCGTCGTTGAGATCTTGAGACCTGGCTATTTATTTACTTAACGTAATAGTGGCCGAGTGGTTAGCGCGTTTGGCTACTGATCTACGGGACCTGGGTTCGAGCCCCGGGTAAGGCATGGATGTTCGTGTTTTTTTCTGCTGAGGTCCTGCCATCCTCTCAGATCTTCTACTGTGGCATAAAACTGATAGGCTCCTGTCAGACCTCTGTGGCAAGCAGCTGCTTGAGGGGGTATTTATTTATTTTGATTGAATTTCCTGTCTTGCCTTCCCCCCCCCTTTTTTTTTATAGATCCGTGCCTGGCTCGAGGTATGATACTCTTCATATGGAGCCAATAACTCTACGTCCCATCTGACGGACGGCAACCTTTCCAAAACCATCGGTGGTCTTCGAGAGGTAGGTCTCTTACGGAGAGCAGGGTGGAGACTAACGGCGATAAATCTCAAAAATTGGGTCTCTAAGCTGGGAACTGTAGATTGCGAGATTACGAGCCTGGGTCTCTACTGATGGGCCAAATTTCGCCCCAACCCACACATAGCCGGGGGTGGGGGAGCTGAAAAAGTAGTATTGAATTCATTCCTAAGAATTAAGTTTTACCTGTGAGAGGCAGCGAACAAGGGCTACTTTAGTCACCACAGTGTGCCGAATTCGCCACCTGGTGTTTGCAGGTTCAAGTCCCCCTGAGTCTGCGTTGAGAGTTTCTCCTCTACTCTCGCTCTGCCTCGGTGAGAGAGAGAGAATACAGGTGTTTTGGAAAGGTCGCCGTCCTTCGGGAGGAATGTAGTCGTGATCCCTTAAGCAGGAAAGCCATCTCTTCTGCATGTTAAATGATACAATAAATGGCATTGATATCTATTTCTTGATATCTGTCCAATGAATTCTTTCAACTCTGTCCAATGAATTCTTTCAACTCTGAGGCTTTTTGGAGTTTGCGATATGAACGTTTAATATATGGTCTTTAACCTGGGTTATTTAGGGTTGTCGGTGGGGATTTTAGGATTTTTGATGAGCATGTTAAGGTTTTGGCGAGAATTTTCGGGGTTTTAGTGAGCATTTTAGGGTTTTTGGTGGAAGTTAAAGAACTCGCCAAATGCTATTCTAACGTTGAGTTGGCACGGGAAATGAATCAAAAATGCTTGAAAGCTACTGGTTTAATCCAATGTGCCTCAAATATGACCAAAAAAGTAAACCAAATCATATCAGCTTCAAAACTGAGCTCACGTTTGTCCACAATGGCCAATGATAATTATATGAATAATAATAAATACCCCCTCAAGCCCCCTCGGTGTGAGCGCCTGTACGCGGTGAGGGGGACCACCCTGTGAAGGTTCCGCTGGCTCAGTTACCTTCGCAGGGCCCTAAACGCTCGCCCGCGTGTTTGCCGTGCGCGGAGACCCGTGTCCCTGGAAAGGAGAATCCTGGCAGTTGCTCAGGGGTCCCCGTCTTCTCTCCCCAGCTCATGACTGGTGGGGTCCCCTTTGGCCATTTTGCCATTGGGGAGCCTATCTGTCGCGGGGCTGGGCAGCGACTTCTGGGGCCGCTGCTATACACTGCTTTGTCCTCTGCTTCAGGTAAACGGGAGGTCCTGGGGCGGCCCCCTCAGGATCAATCGGCTGGTGGGCTGGTCCTGCTAGGGTCAACTATGCTGATCAGTGAGTAACCTTGTCCACCGTCCGGACAACGGTTTGCGAGTTTCCCCACACATTTACTAATTTTGTAGTTTTCTTTCTTTTGTGAGGCCAGCTCTTGCCTCACACTTTATTGCTTTGTTGCTTCTTTTCTTTTGTGGGAACTCCGACGAGTTTCCCACCATTTCTCTTTTACTTTTCCTTTTTGTTTTATAGTGAGGGTTTGGCTCACTGGCTGTGTGGGTATGGTGCCTGGGCAGCCCTGGCGCCCAACTGGGCGTCCCCTTGTTGGACTCCATGGTGGGTGGGGACAACGGGCACTGAATTTTTTCAAACAAACATGAGTTCTCCAACTCATAAAAATCCGATCAATGCCGCCAAGAGGGCTCGCCATGAACCCCCAACTTCTCTGTCTTTGCCAGCCACTTCTGGCTGGCAAAGACAGAGAAGACACAGAGACACACACTGTCCGTGTGTGTCTCCGTCTCCGAAGTTCCTGATCATCCACTCTACGGGTGATCAGGTTCTTGGGGACATGTCCCCGTTTTTTATACACAAGGGTATTCAAGGTCTTGCGGGAGACCCGAAATCTGTCAAGCGCCTAAGATCTGGTGACTTGCAGGTGGAGACTGCGTGCTCCAAGCATTCGGAGCTTCTATTAAAGGTTACAGCGATTGGTGGAGTGGCAGTCGAAGTCACTCCACACAGGACGCTCAATTCCTCCCGGGGCGTGATCTCCGAGTGGGGCCTCCTCAAGGTTTCTGAGGAGGAAATCCTCTCGGAGCTTTCAGCCCAGGGAGTGATAGCAATCCACCAGGTTTCTTCACGCCGTAATGGAAAGTTAGAGCCCACCAGGGTACTTATTCTAACTTTTAACACACCACACCTGCCTACTTCCATCAAGGCAGGCTACTTACACTGCGAGGTGCGGCCATTTATCCCCAACCCTCTGCTTTGCTTTCAATGCCAGAGGTTTGGCCATGCCTGCACCGCATGCCGGGGCAAGCCCACCTGTGCTCGTTGTGGCAGTCAGGATCATCTTGAACCTGACTGCACAGCAGAAAAGGCATGCTGTGTAAACTGCCGTGGTGAACATCTGGCGTACTCCCGCGACTGTCCGAAGTGGCTGGAGGAGAAAGAGGTACAGCGCCTAAAGACCCTTCACAATATCAGCTATCCAGAGGCGAGAAAGCTCGCTGCACCGCCTGCCCCACCTGGCAAGGTCTCCTATGCCGGTGCGGTTGTCGGAAAGCCCATCGTTAAGATGGCTTCCGTGGCGGTGAAGACAGACATCAGCGTTCCACCTGCTGAATCTTTCTCGCCTGCTGCCAAGTACCTCTTGACGCAGGCGAAGCCGACGTTGGTGTCCATCTCGACATCGACACCGGTTTCTATTCCTGTGTCTGTGCCTTCGACATCCACCTCCGGAAGGCCCCCTCCACCCCGCCCACAGACAGCAAGACCTACAAAACCCAAGGGGCCCCCGCCAGGGCCCAAAAAAAAATTTTACCTCCCCGTTCGGTGGTCTCTGATCCATGTTGCTCGGACGACTCCGAGGACATGGACACTGACCGCCCAATTTTTCCAAAACCGTCGCTTGCGACAGTTAAAATAAATCGAAAGTCGTCCGCCAATTCTTCCAAGACCTGAGATGGCCACACTCCTTCAATGGAACTGTCGTGGATTCCAGAGGAATATTGACGACATCAAGGTCCTCCTGAGGGCACACGAACCCCTCTGCGTGTGCCTGCAGGAGACATTTTTGCAGACGGTCAACAGTCCCACAATCCGGCACTTTTCTCTCGTTCGCCGGGACTGGGATGGAGGTGGTCCAGCTCACGGAGGTGTTGCCATCCTCGTGAGCAACCACTCCCCATTCCAGGTCATTCCCCTCACCACCGACATAGAGGCGGTTGCCATCCACCTCTTTGTGGGATTTTCGTTGACTGTCTGTTCTGTCTATCTCCCGCCCGGAAGCATCATTTTCCGGGATGACCTTGATGACCTCGTCTCGCAGCTGCCGTCCCCCTTCCTCATCATGGGGGACTTCAACGGCCACAGTCCGCTCTGGGGCAGTGCTGACACCAACAGGAGGAGCCGGGTCTTGGAGCAGTGTCTCCTGGATCCATCGCTCTCCCTGTTGAACACCGGTGTCTGTACCTACTTTCACACCCCAACCCGCACATTCACTGCCATTGACCTCACCATCTGCTCCTCCTCGATCCTTCCACTCTTTACATGGGAGGTCGAGGACAATCCCTACGGAAGCGATCACCTCCCTGTGGTGTGTACCATCTCTCGTGGGGGGCCTTGCAGCCCTTTGCGTGTCTCCCGGTGGAGGCTTGATCGGGCTGATTGGAGTGGCTTCGAGCTCTTGTCTGAGCTCGATGAGCACTCTGTCAGCCAGGAGCCCATCAATGTTGCAGTGGCGGAGTTGACGAACTGCATCGTCCATGCAGCTGCCTCTACTATTCCTCAGACCTCGACTCGGTTTCCACGGTTCCCAAAACTGGTGGAATCCCGACTGCACCGCAGCTCGTAAGGCTCAGAACAAGGCTTGGGGGGTGTTTCGGAGATATCCGACGTCCCCCAACCTCGAAGCATTCAAACGCGCCAGGGCGAAAGCCCGTTTCGTCAGGTGCCAGAGCCAGAAGGAATCTTGGATGAAATATACATCTTCTATCACCCGCACGACCAGTTCTAAGGTCGTGTGGGATAAGGTCCGGAGGATGGGTGGGAAGTACACGTCCCACTCATTATCGATCCTGGAGCACAATGGACAGGCAACTGCTGATCCTCGAGCAATTGCCGACATTCTGGGGGAGTCATTCTCCACCATCTCTTCTCTGTCCTCCTACTCCCCCGAGTTTCTGGCCCAGAAGAGCAGGGCCGAACACTCTCCGCTGTCCTTCCATTCGAATGGCCTGGAGTCTTACAACAGGCCATTCACAGCGGAGGAGCTTCGCCTTGCTCTGCACACTTCTCGTGCATCTGCTGTGGGGCCAGACCATGTCCATTATGCCATGCTCCAACATCTCTCACCATCGAGTAAGGATCGACTGCTCCGACTCTTCAACCGTATTTTCATCGAGGAGCAGTTTCCGGACTCCTGGCGGGAGGCCATCGTCTTGGCCTTCCCTAAGCCAGGCAAAGATCCCAAGATTCCTTCCAATTATCGTCCAATTGCGTTGACGAGCTGCGTCTGCAAGGTGTTGGAAAGGATGGTAAATACCAGGCTGGCCTGGTATTTGGAACATCACGGCCTTCTTTCCAACACCCAGTGTGGCTTTCGCAGGCACCGGTCTACTTTAGACCACCTGATCCGCCTCGAATCGGCGATCAGGAATTCTTTTTTACGACGAGAGCACCTGGTGTCAGTTTTCTTCGACATCGAAAAAGCTTACGACACGCCATGGAGATTCGGCATTCTTCGTGACCTTCATTCATCGGCTTGCGAGGTCACATGCCGATCTTCATCGCAAACTTTTTATCTTCTCGTGTTTTTCGAGTCCGTGTCGGCAACACTCTATCGCGGTCTTTCCCCCAAGAACAGGGGGTGCCTCAAGGCTGCGTCCTGAGTGTTAAGCTTTTCGCTGTCAAGATCAATTCCATTACACGGCAACTTCCTCCGACTGTAGGCAATGCCCTCTATGTTGATGACTTTAGCATCTTTTGCTCATCGTCCAGCATGAGGGTCATTGAACGACAACTTCAAACTGCCCTGAACAATCTCTCGGTTTGGGCGACGGCCAATGGGTTCCGGTTCTCCCCACAGAAGACCGCTTGTGTGCACTTTTGCCGCAAGCGTAATCTTCATCTGGACCCCGAGCTGCGGCTCGGGGGTAACATCATTCCAGTTGTGGCGGATACCAAGTTTCTCGGTCTCATCTTCGACCGGAAATTGACCTTTTTACCACATATACGACATCTCAGGTCCAAGTGCACGCGGGCATTGAACATCATCAAGGTCCTCTCCTCCCTCTCTTGGGGGGCGGACCGATGTTCTTTGCTCCGCCTTTACCGTGCACTTGTCCGGTCGAAACTGGACTGTGGATCCCAGGTGTATGACTCCGCCCGGGATTCGGTGGTGAAGGTGCTGGACCCACTCCATCATCAGGCCCTCTGTGTGTGCACGGGGGCCTTCCGCACTTCACCGGTCCAAAGTCTCTACATTGAGACCAATGAACCACCTTTATCTATTCGCCGTCAGCAGTTGTTCCTGCAGTATGCATCAAAATTGCGATCCCTGCCAGGCCATCCCACTTGGGACTGCGTTTTCAGTCCCATGTGGGAAATGTTATACCAGAATCGGCCGACTGCCATTCGCCCTTTCGGTTTGCGTGTCCGAGGTTACCTGCGAGACATCAATACCAGTCTCGATAGCATCGCACAGTCGACAGCTGAGCCACTTCCACCTTGGCTCGTTGTTTCCCCTTCCTGCGATTTTTCCCTGTGCAGGACGGGGAAGGCCTTTACACCCGACTGTGTGTACTGGCAACTCTTTGCCAGCCATCGTGCTGCGCACCCGGACTTCTTGCCAGTCTTCACAGATGGCTCGAAGTCCGGCACTTCTGTGGGATCAGCCATGGTCTGCTGTGATGTAATCATTGCAGACCAGATCCCACAGCAGTGTTCCATCTTCACTGCTGAGTTGCATGCTATCAGCATTGCCTTGGACCATATAGCAGCTAAGCATCATCGTCGGTGTGTGCTTTACACCGACTCGCTTAGCTCGCTACAGGCTTTGATCTCGATGAGGCATCGGCCTCACCCTGTTCTCTCCAAGATCCGCCAGCAGCTCCATCGTCTGGCAGCCACCACCACGATTCTCTTCTGTTGGGTGCCCGGTCATGTCGGAATCAGGGGCAACGATTTGGCAGATTCTGCTGCCAGGTCAGCCACGCCCCTGTCCGACTCTCCGTTGCCGGTTCCATATGTGGATTTCCGGCAGCGTTTAACCATCGAGCTCCGGGCACAGTGGCAGAGATCTTGGTCTGAACAGGTCGCTAACAAGCTCTTTGTCAAACCGTGGCAGTCTTGTTTTCGCAGGAATCTTAAGGAGGAAGTTGCCCTTGCTCGGCTCCGCTTAGGTCACTCGTTTTTAACCCACTCTTTTCTTCTTAAGGCGGACGCAGTACCTAAGTGCGAGTTTTGTGACACCGTTTTAACAGTTAAACATATTTTACTTGAATGTCATTGTTTTAACCTTGAACGACGTATGTTTTTTAACTTCCACGATTTTACGTCAGAGCCCCTTACACTCGGACATCTTTTATCTGATGATTCACTTTTAACTACTGTTTTCGACTTTTTACGCTTTACCGGTTATTTTACTCGTTTATGAATTTTCTCTTTTTTACTGGTTTTTTACCTGTGTTTTACCTGTTGTTTTTTTTACATGGGTCCTATACACCCATTGTTATTGTTGATTTTACACTTGTTGCTTTCTTTAACTCTTTTTATACATCTCGTTTTTATGCTGTGTTATTTGTGTCTCTTTTAAATTTGGTTGTGGGTTCCATGTCTTTTACCCTTTTTATCGTTTGTTTGGCGCAATATAGCCTTAGTTGCTATTGCGCCAAAAAACCCCAAACAACCAACCAACCCCCTCAAGCAGCTGCTTGCCACAGAGGTCTGACAGGAGCCTGTCAGTTTACATGCCACAGTAGAAGATCTGAGAGGATGGCAGGACCTCAGCAGAAAACAACACGAACATCCATGCCTTACCCGGGGCTCGAACCCAGGTCCCGTAGATCAGTAGCCAAACGCGCTAACCATTCGGCCACTAATACTTTAAATAATTAAATAGCCAGGTCTGAAGATCTCAACGACGCAGAGCTCGGTAGGGGATAGCAATCAACAGAGAGTAGGATAAAGCAAAAAAAAAAAATTTTTTTTTTGGGGGGGGGGGTTGTTGATAGAACGGAATACTTGTCATTGTAGCCGCTGAACAAGCATGCAAAAAACACTTTAAATAATAAATGTAACTTAGGGTTAGGCCTAGAATTTTGGAATTTTCACCATTAGCAGTATAATGCTGGAAAAGTGTCCATTTTTTACATTCTTGATGCAATGCTTACTTTATTTTCATTTCTTTTCTACATAGAGGTTAGATAAGAATCATTTGAAGTTGATCTTGGCTTGTACAGGACTTCTCATACAAGGAGGTGCTCCACTAAGGACGAAGTACAATTTGCTGTCTTGGAACCAATAAATAAAAAATAAATAAATACCCCCTCAAGCAGCTGCTTGCCACAGAGGTCTGACAGGAGGCTGTCAGTTTATATGCCAAAGTAGAAGGTCTGAAAGGATGGCAAGACCTCAGGAGAAAAACGACACATACATCCATGCCTTTCCCGGGGCTCGAACCCAGGTCCCTTAGATCAGTAGCCAAGCGCGCTAACCACTCGGCCATAACCTGGAAAAAAGTGCAAGGGTGACCAAAAGACTCGATTTACATTGCAGTACAGCATTTCCCTCTTCGGTTCAGAAGTCTTGAAGAAATATTTTTCAAAATATACATAAATAATTTTAATATTTTTTTCCTGCATTACTCTTGCTGTCATTATTAAAGGGGCGGGAAGACATGACTCCTTTTCCCATCCCCCCTAGTTCCGCCCTGCCCAGAGCACTTTGAAGAATACACTATATTTCTTTGACGGGAGGCTATCATCTGTCTCCTAACAGTTATTCAGCGGAACCCCTTCGAATGGCCGCCGGCGGGGGAGGGGGGAGGGAGCGAGGGAGGAGGGAGAGAGGGGGGAGAGAGGGGTAGGGAGCGAGGGGGAGATGGTCAAGAATGTCAGTCAGTCACTGAGTTCACCAGTGCAAAAATTGATCGAAAAATTATTTTCGCTAAATAACATCAGGTGTACCAATAATTAATATTTTCATTTATTTTTTTTTTAAGGAAATACAGATCTTGTTTTTGTAGTTTTACCTATCTTAGTAGAAAGTATGCTTTTTGCTAAATATTTGCCGGTTGGTAGATTTGTAAAAACAGATGTTCCACTTATCTTTCGAACGCGTTGAAGAAACTTAATAATGTATGTCAAATGAAAGTTTCTGAAGCGTGGAATGTCATAAGCTATAAAAAAAAAAACGCCATGCTTCCTTCCCCACTAAAAAGGGGGAAAATATGAAAACGATTGTCACCTATATCTTTGGATGTTCATGAGTTATATATATGAAATGAATATTTTTGAAGATAGATGTTTTTAGTGACAAAAATATATCTTGCTATATGGTTCTAAAAAGTAGAAAATAAAGCATGTCGATCTGTAATCAGTCTGTCACTGAGTTCGAATTCCCTTCAAAGGAAGATAGGGCACCGATTTAATTACTCAACCAGATTGCGGTGCCCTATCTTCCAGGGGTGGCTCAGTCGGTAGCGCGCCAGGCTCGTAATCTGTAGTTCCCAGGTTCGAGTCCCATCTGGGTCAGCGTTGAGATTTATCTCCGCAAAATTCCCCGCCCTGCCCACAGTCAGTAGGGGATACCGATGGGCTTGGAAAGGCCGCCGTCCGTCGGATGGGACGTTAAGCCGTGGTCCGTGTGCGGGAGAGCCATACCCTGTGCACGTTAAAGAACACGCTGGATGGCCTTGACGGGAGGCTACCATCTGTCTCCCAACAGCTGTTCCAGTGGGTCCCCTCCCCCAACCTTCTCTGAGCCTTCGGGGTCCATGTGACCTGGCCATTTAGCCCATGGTGTGCAAAAAAGTGCCGCTCAGAGGTAAAACAACCCAACCCAAAGCCCTATCTTCCTTTGAAATGAATACGAACTCAGTAACTGCTTGCACCATCGATACGCAGTAGTTTTATTTTCTGCTTTTTTAGGACGCGTATGGGCAAATAGGTATTGTTTAAATTTTTAAATTTTTTTCGGGGATCGTTAGTTGTGTTACAGTAAAATGTATGCATGATTCTCCCTTATTTGCAACTGCACTCATTAGCGAAAAGATCGACATAAATATCTATATCCTGAAACAATGATTTATTCCTTTGTTCTCCCCTGGAAATATTTAACCCCTGCCTTCTATAAATTTGCCTCCCCCAGAAATATTTCTATCGGCGCCCATGCTCCTTTCCTAACCTTCTCTAAACCTTTGGGGGGTCCTTGTTACTTCTCCCATTGTGTGAAAATAAATAAATACCCCCTCAAGCAGCTGCTTGCCACAGAGGTCTGACAGTAGCCTGTCAGTTTATATGCCAAAGTAGAAGGTCTGAGAGGATGGCAGGACCTCAGCAGAAAAACGACACGAACATCCATGCCTTACCCGGGGCTCGAACCCAGGTCCCGTAGATCAGTAGCCAAGCGTGCTAACCACTTGACCACGGGTGTGGAGAAAATAAAAAATAAAAAATTGAAATAAATAAAAAAGCGTAGAGAAGTTAAAAACAAACAATCCAACAACCCTTCCCCAAATTCCTAATATTTGCCTGTCTTAAATATTGCTCAGAAGATTCCGATGTTCTAATTTTATTATTACTCATAAACTTCATTAATAAAACCATTAATTTTGCACATCTTTCCCTCTCTGTCCCCTCCTAAAGAAAAAGTCTGTATTCAGATTTCTCCCTCGGTAACAAGATGACAAAGCACCACTTAAAGAACTTTATCTTTTACCCTTAGAGATTAGAAAACGGGAACGAAAGCGAAGAAAACAAACTAAAGTATCATCTTGCAATAAAGAGGAAATTTACTGAAAAGATTAAAACAATTTTTTTTAACGTAATATCTCGTTGAGAAAAAATTGCGCTCCCGAAAATAAAAATTCACGCAACAGCTTTTGTCTTTCAACACCGTTGCCTAATAAACTTAACTGATCACTTTAGTTTTATAATAACGCTTGTAACTTTTAACTAAACGGCGTATAATCAGTCTGAAGAGAAACGCCCACCAACGCTCTTCTCATCGTACACTTATTTAAACAAGCATTCTTTACCCCTCCTCCAATAACACCAGTTTCCACCCTCCCTCAACGTGTAGCGGTTGTCTCGTAAAATGAAAGTAAATAACAAGGATTACAGCGTCGAGTCTGGTCTCGGCTTCGTCAGACATGCACCAGCTGTGTTTTGAAGAGCCCGCTTTACTTGACGCTGGTTCACGTCTCTGTAATCGAACTTTAGAGGAAATTCGATCCCTTTTCGCTAAGGAGCAGGAAGAACCGGTAACAGCTGCTTCTGAGAATGATGCTACTTTGGAGTCTCTCGCTTCTTCCGACTCCGCACCCTTCGGTTGGGTCGCACGATGAGGTAATTATGTTTCGAGAATGAAGTTTGCGGAGGAGAGATAGAAAACCTCTCATGATTTTTCTTCCTCGGTTCTCGTTGCGAAAGAAAGTATGATAATTCAACCAAATCGCGATGTATGTATTTAGTCTTATTGTTGGTTCTTGATGCTGAATAATAAAATTCCTTTCTTGCTTTTTAATCTTTTGAGTATGCAACTCAAAAAAGTAGTGTTAATTTTGATTTTAGAAAAACGATTTTAAGGATGTCTGCAAACTATGACGTGTTTTTAAATGGTGGTTTGGAGAGTTGGGTTGTTTTACCTCTGAGCGGCACTTTTTTGCACACCATGGGCTAAATGGCCAGGTCACATGGACCCCGAAGGCTCAGAGAAGGTTGGGGGAGGGGACCCACTGGAACAGCTGTTGGGAGACAGATGGTAGCCTCCCGTCAAGGCCATCCAGCGTGTTCTTTAACGTGCACAGGGTATGGCTCTCCCCCGCACACGAGACCACGGCTTAACATCCCATCCGACGGACGGCGGCCTTTCCAAGCCCATCGGTGTCCCATACTGACCGTGGGAAGGGCAGGGAATTTTGCGGAGATAAATCTCAACGCTGACCCAGCTGGGACTCGAACCTGGGAACTACAGATTACGAGCCTGGCGCGCTACCGACTGAGCCACCCCCGCCCCAGATGTTTGGAGAAAGAAGCCATTTCTTTTTAGACCAATGGCTTTCCAACTACTCACAGTTGCAAGCTATTTTTCTTCCCATTTTAAAAACTATTAAAATTTTGGGTTGTTTTACCTCCAAGCGCCGCTTTAAATGCCACAAGGACCTCAAGGCCTCAGAGAAGAATAAGGGAATGGAGTCATTGGACAGATCTTTGGAGACAGATAGTATCCTCCTGTCAATGTCATCCAGCGTGTTCTTTAATGTCAAGAGAGTATGGCTCTCATGCACACTGAGCCAACATCCCATTTGGCAGACAGATAGCGTTTCCAAGTACCCACCGATGTATGCCTCAGACTTGCTGCGCCAAGTGATGTATAGAGATATGTCCAACAATTCACTCGCGAGAGTTGTATAGGGATGACACAGTTTATTTACATTTATATACAATCAGATGCTGGGGATGTGCTCGACCCCATAGGCCTTCGCTGCTTTGCTGCTGCAAGCAATTATGCAATGAGGTGGAGAACCGCACTTTGCAGATTCTCGCTTTACCGACCTCAAACTCGGGGAAAAAGATATTTAACCTTTGCCTACAATGTGGTTTACACAGAACCTACTTCAGTTCACATAGAACTGTACTTGGTTCACCAAGAACCGAGCCTTGATTCTCACGTAGAATCGAACCCTCTCTTTAAAGGTTTTGTTTGAATAAGAGCAGCGTCCCTTGATGCTTGTTCAAACGTCCTTCCTGTTTGACAGCGACGTTCAAGACTGTTGTTTACTCTCGCTGCCGTAGTCTCCAGCGCCCAAATTCGCGCCCCAGGCTAGTTGTAAATGGTCGTAAAAAGGGCTTTTGGACTCGTCAGCCCGTGCAGGCAGCCAGCTCAGACCCGAGGGCAACAGCTATAGTCACATCCCCACAATAGCACTTCCGAAAACACACTTAATACATAAAATATTTACAATAACAAAAATACAATACAAATGCAACAATAAATGAAAATAAATGAATTAGTGGGACGTAATAAAATCTCAATGGTGGTCCAGGTGGGACCCGAACCTGAGAACTGCATATTATGATCCAACACACCTCACTATTAAAATGATCATAAACTCTAAAATAACTTCAATAAAATTTAACCTGTTAAAAGCGTTTCGATCCATTTCAACATCTACCAAAAAGATCACCATCAACTTATGAATTAATGAAACTGTCATAATCCATCATGAAAATCAAGTTTATAGCTATGTGCTTGATTTTCCAATCCGCTTGATATGCAAATCGTTTGCATCCCTATACATCATAACTTTGCATGCAAATCGTTAGGTCAATCCATGAAGCCAATCTGAAAGGAGAGCTGTGTACCAATCCTCTATGATGATGCACAGAATCTTTGAACAGCATATTATGCAGAGAAAGGAACTGCATTAGTTTGGCTATGTTGCCTGTTCGCATAGCTGCAGATTAGAGAACAGGGTACCTGAATTAGAATTAGTATATATTAGAGAATAGTATACCTGAAGGCCCCAGGAAAAACGAGAGACTTAGGATGCGGTAGACAAACAATGTCAAACAGGACCTTGTTAGAGTTGGAATTCACTGAAAAACTGCAGCAGCTGTAGCTCAGGACGGACATCTATGGACAACTAAGTTACAAAGTGTGGTTGGACCTCTGTAACTCATGGCTGCTTGAGGAATTTCTATGTATATATGTGAGTGTACATGAATATATACATAGACAATATTTTGGGTTTTGATATTTTCATACCCTTGTGTAATTCTGTTATATTAAGTACACTTCTCGGATGCACACATATATCTACGTATCTATAAATATACATAATACTTACCTTCCTATATATTATCATACCAATATTCCCCTATGGAATATGCGCAGACATTTTTGCCTAAATCCACTCCTAATCGCGACGTCTTGAACCCCCTTTTCTTCCGGAACTTGACCTGCCATTTTCCTCTCTTGTGCATGGGAGAAGGAAAATTCCCTCAGTTCATGAACTTCTCAGCGAGATCTCTTCTCGAAAGATCGGTGGCTGAGGAGATTCTAGGAAGGAGCACAATATACTTCCTCCGACGCCTAGCATCACGCCACTTTCGACCAATTGGGCAAACCAATCACCATGGAATGAACTTTTACAAGTCTCCTTAGCTCTCACCAGAAGAGCCCACATTATTCTGTGATGCTCTAGCTCAACCCACTCGACAACGTATCTCCACGCTGTTAAGATCGGAGGCCACATGCAGAGCATCACTTAACATGTATAATGGGAAGCTGTAAGGTCCATCTGCACGTCCAAGCTAATCATATGAAAGGAGCTGAAGAGCTGGAATAGAATGCTCTCCATCATCGCCTGCTGCTAATCTTCTACCCTGCTCACTGACGTTTGAAATGGCCAAGCTCTCTTAAACGTTTTGGGACCAAGGAACCTGAACAAGTTGAAGACCTGAGCTTTCTCTTCCTGTAACAGTGTTAGAATGCTAAGTAATGCAGTTTGTGCTTTGGTTTTTCACTCTTTTTGGTCGAAAAGTCTGAGCAAAGAAAGTTTTAACCTTTGAGGTCACAGCTGCATTGTTAATTGAATCTCTGCCTTGTCAATGCCCTTTTCGCAGTAATCTTGAACTGTTAATAAACCAATTTTAATAAATTAGTACATGTGGTGGCGTTCTGGTCAAATTCACCATATTGTACAATCAGTTGGAGATAGGAAGAGGTCCATTGCCTCAACAAATTGCGCCTATGGAGTTGCCCTCGGCGTCATGTTATTTGGCAGCCCTCAGACACCTATTGACCCATTTGCCTTCAAAGTCTGCCCTCAAAGTCTGCCTTCTCCACGTCAGCAATGAGGTGAGGCATGACAATATATAAATACATACAGGGCGGATGGTTGACTCAGTCATTAGCACGCCAGGCTCAAAATTTGTAATCCTCAGATTCGAGTCACACCTTGGCCAGCATTGAGATTTATCTCCGTTAAATTCCCACCCATGTCTTCGGTCAGATAGATTGACACTGATGAACTTGCAAAGGCTTCCGTCCATCAGAGGGGATGATAATATGTTGTAAATATATAAATCCACTCCTAATCGCGCCATCTTTTTTTTTTTTAGGCAAAAATGTCAGCGCGTATTCCAGAGGGGTTGGGTTGGGTTGTTTTACCTCTGAGCGGCACTTTTTTGCACACCATGGGCTAAATGGCCAGGTCACATGGACCCCGAAGGCTCAGAAAAGGTTGGGGGAGGGGACCCACTGGAACAGCTGTTGGGAGACAGATGGTAGCCTCCCGTCAAGGCCATCCAGCGTGTTCTTTAACGTGCACAGGGTATGGCTCTCCCGCACACGGGCCACGGCTTAACGTACCATCCGACGGACGGCGGCCTTTCCAAGCTCATCGGTGTCCCCTACTGACCGTGGGCAGGGCGGGGAATTTTGCGGAGATAAATCTCAACGCTGACCCAGCTGGGACTCGAACCTGGGAACTACAGATTACGAGCCTGGCGCGCTACCGACTGAGCCACCCCCGCCCTCTTTCCAGAGGGGAATATGGTATGATAATATATAGGAAGGTAAGTATTATGTATATTTGAAGATACGTAGATATATGTATGCATCCAGGTAGGTAAGTATGCAAAGTGAAGTGTATTTAATATAACAGAATTACACAAGGGTATGGAAATATCAAAACCCAAACTATTGTCTATGTATATATTCATGTACCCCCATATACACATAGAAATTCCTCAAGCAAATTCATCCTGTAATAAAGCTGGGCCCTGTGTACACGCTAAAGAATACATTCAATGGCCTTGACTGGAATCTAACATTTGTTTCCTAACAGCTGTGAAATTGATCCCCTATCCCTTGTGCAGTCTTAGGCTACGGAGGTCCAACCAGACTGCATAGTCCTTTATACACATCTATTCTGAAATACAGTTGTTGCATCTGGCCACTGCGGGCCAAATCTTATGTCATTTTCAAGATTTTCTGCCCATCGCATCCTAGTTCTCCTTTTTCTGAGATCTTCAGACACATTGTTCATAACTGTCTTCGCTAATCTGCTGTTCATTACATGAAGACAACGTGGCCAACAACCATTCTCTCAACAAGCTCTCTCTATACACGAAAAATTCCCAACCAGCTCTCTCTATACACGAAAAATTCCCAACCAGCTCTCTCTATACACGATACCGATTACGTCTCTCTCTCTATACACGATACCGATTACGTCTCTCTCTATACACGATACCGATCACGTCTCTCTCTATACACGATACCGATCACGTCTCTCTCTATCTATACACGATACCGATCAAAGGTGGTTGATGACTACCTTGTCTAACCTTATCATTAATTTCAAAGTCAAACCATCTAATCCCTAATGTACTGAGTAAACATCTAGATTCAAAGGCATCAATTTTCTGTTATCTTGCTACAAAAGGCTCAAGTTTTACTGCCATAGTAAACTTTAGAAAGGACTAAGTTATTATATAGCACAATTTTATTCCTTAGGTGTATACACCTATTTGTATTGGATTTTTATAGGCCATGTCTCCCAATTTTTTTTTCTTCATTTGGACATATATGACAGAGAAGAATCCTAGAAGCTAATATTAGCTTTTACAGGACTTCTCATACAAGGACTAAGTTGTTTTACCTCTGAGTGGTACTTTTTGCACACAATGGGCTAAATGGACAGGTCACAAGGACCCCGAGGACTCAGAAAACGCTGGGGGAGGGAACCTACTGGACAGCTGTTGGGAGACAGATGGTAACCTCTCGTCATGACCATACAGTGTGATCTTTAAAGCGCATATGGTATGGCTTTTCCACATATGGGGCCACGGCTTAACGTCCCATCCGACGGACGGTGGCCTTTCGAAGCCCATCGGTGTCCTCTACTTACCTAGGGCAGGGAGTTTTGTCAAGGTAAATCTCAACGCTGGTCCAGGCGGGACTTGAACCTGAGAACTGCACGTTACGAGCCTGAGGCTCTACCGACTGAGCCACCCCTGCCCCTCTCATACGAGGACATGCTCTACTAAGACCGAAGTCCCTGCCTCACAAAGAGCTAACACAACACAAAAGTTTGGCTTGTTGAAACAGTTGCTAGCTCTCTAACCACTACGGCAGTTAAGGCTTTGTCAATATTTAGCCAAATCGATATCAATTAATTGTCAAAATCTCGAAAGCTCCTTGGTAATTCACATATAAACTATTGAATAGAATAGAATACACTTCACTGGAATTGGGAACTCCTTCTGCAGACTTTCCCATATATAATTTTAATTTTCTTAAGAGAAATGTGTGTTTATTTTTTTTCCTCTTACTTTTTAAGAGGATATTTTTTTTACTCCTTATAAGCTTTATTTTTTATTTATTTTTTTTTTTTGAGCTTTCATTTATTTATTTTTTTTGTATTTTTTCTCTCTTACTCTTTAAGAGACTATGATGTTATGGTTTTTTTGTTGTTGTTTTTTTCTCTTTATAATAAATATATAATTTTTTTGAATATTTTCCTTTTTGTAGAGTTTTCCATATATTTGTGGATTTGAGGAAGTCAATCAGATAGCCAAATATCTTAATTTGGATAAGTAAAATGGGATAATTTAAAATATTATTTAGAGTGAATTCATTAATGTTTATGCTTTTAAGATTTTCAAAAAAAATTTTTCTTTGAATGTTATATTTATCACAATTTAAAATTATGTGAGAAGAGTTTTCAATTAGATTGCATTTTGTACAATTGGGTGAATTAGTTAGTTTTAGGAAATATTTTGATTTATTTAATAGAATAGTATCAGTTCTTAGTCTAAAAATTATCTTGGATTCATATCTAGAAAATGGAAGTTTTAAAATGTTGTTGATTTTATTGGATAGATCTGATCTAAAATTAGGTTTAATGAGAGAATTTAGTTGATAGAATTTTTCTACTAAATTAAATTCTAATTTTTTTTGTCATTTTTTGAAATAATATGAAATTTTTGAAGGTTTGTAGTTGTATTATAATTATGAGCTGATTTAGCTATTTTATCCACCTCTTCATTCTCTTCAATTCCAGAGTGCCCTGGAATCCAACATAAGTGAATGATGTCGTTTTTTTCTGATAAATTTTCATTATTAAGTTTGAGTAAAGTGTATATGTAATAAGTATATGGGGTATGTGAGATATCTTGCATAAGAGTTAAAATTGCACTTTTGGAATCTATGAATAACACAATTAATTGATTATTTATATTTTTTAATGTCCATTCAAGTGCAGCAAGGACAGCATATATTTCTGCATGTAAAATAGGTGTATAATTAGGTAGTTTGAAAGCCAAAGAAATATTGTGAGAGGGTATATATATATATAGCAGCAGTAGCTGACCCTGATTCTTGTACAGTCGCTCAAAAAAGTATCCGAACACTATGGTCGATTACAAAATTTAGAAAAAATATCTGGCAACGATTTTTTCAGAAATTAGTGATCTGGCATCCTTCGTGTACAGTACACGAAGGATGCCAGATCACTAATTTCTGAAAAAATCGTTGCCAGATATTTTTCTGAAATTTTTAATTAACTATGGCGTTCGGATACTTTTTTGAGTGACTGTATGTAGGAACCATCAGTGAAAATTTCCAAAAAAACATTAAATTTTTCCTTCTTGAAACCAATAAAAAGCTGGAAAATGGCCTCGGTTGGAAGATCATTTTTAGAATTAATTGAAGGAATTTCAGAATAAAAGGAAGGGGTTTGTAAACACCATGTAGCTAGTGGGTCTGTTAAATCTCCAATGGTTTTTACTTAGTTTTGTGCTTTTATTGTTTCACTGTTTTGTGTAAAGTATTGTATTTATAATGTATTTGACAAAGTGTTGTGCATTGTGTGTTTATTGTCCTCGCGTATTTCTTTATGTTATAATAAATTTGAATTTGAATTTTGAATTTGAAACTCGCCAGCGCGTGACCGGAAAAACATTTAAAATATGACTATATTTGAGCCCAGTAGATCCAAGGGAGCCTTCCGTGGTGATTCAAGTCCCGACAGGAACCCATCTGTATAAGAAAATAAATTAGTTGATATAAAATCTCTCAGAAGCTGGTTAGTTAAAACGTTGCAAAAAGCAACAACTGCGCAACATTTCGATAATCTTTTCTTTATAGCGTGAGTGTTGAGCATAAAAATGGAGATATTGGTGGGAGGCAGCCACATCACTGGCAAAGACCATAACAGAGCTTTTTGTGCAGGTGGAGCTTCTAATGCTAAGGCACCACCACGCCCCTAATAACTTTCATCATCTCGGGTAAATTTCTTAAGATGGAAAAACGACAAAGAGCTCAGATAGACCAAAAAGAAATAATGGACATACTACTGATTGATTTTTCCGGTTATTGTGGATAGAAATGGCAGAAGAAGAAAATATTTTATTCAATATTAATGAAAATAACGTATAGGAAAATCAAAATACAATTTTGATCTGTATTAACTGCGAATTCTGCGGAAAAAAACCTTTTGTTTGGGCTGAACTTCTGCTTGTGGCTTGATATTTCTCTTTTCTGCCCAGCTGGGTCAGCGTTGAGATTTATCTCCGCAATAATTCCCCTCCCTGCCCACGGTCAGTAGGGGACACCGATGGGCTTGGAAAGGCCACCGTCCGTCGGATGGGACGTTAAGCCGTGGCCCCGTGTGCGGGAGAGCCATACCCTGTGCTCGTTAAAGAACACGCTGGATGGCCTTGACGGGAGGCTACCATCTGTCTCCCAACAGCTGTTCCAGTGAGTCCCCTCCCCCAACCTTCTCTGAGCCTTCGGGGTCCATGTGACCTGGCCATTTAGCCCATGGTGTGCAAAAAAGTGCCGCTCAGAGGTAAAACAACCCAACTCTTTTCTGCCGACTTTTTCTCGTCTCTGTAACTCTTCTATATAATGATTAATAGTGAGAAAATTTCTTAGTGACGTTTTAGAGAAGATTTCCACTTGATCCCAGCGAATACTGCAATAGTCTCGGAAGGAGTTGGAAGAGTTCGCTACTAATGACGTAGTGTGAGTCGACACTGAGGAGGGAAATGAATATATTGTTATTGTTTCGACAGATGAACGTGCTGCAGTGAGGTTATGATAAACGTAACATGAACGCTCGTGTATGCTACTGCGAGAGATTTATTTTAACCAGCGGACTGGAATACAGAACCGATCTAAAAAAATAGAAGAGATAGAGTTGTTGTTGGAATTGTGGACATCTGAAAAGAAACATAAATAGCCTTATTCTGTGCACGATAATCTAAAGAATAAATGTTTTTATTTGGTGTGCGCGCGGAAGGTCGATTATTTTATTCGTGTGGATCGTGTTGTTAAGCTGGTAAAGATAAAGAAGAATTTGTCGTCTTGTGTGTGGTGATTAATGCCTGAAAAGAATTGGGTCTGAGAAACCAGTATACTTAGCCACAGTTTTGGAGTACTTGAGGCCTAAAACCTAAGAAGGAAATCATTTTTGTGTATAGTCCCATGGCCGAGTGGTTAGCGCGCTTGGCTACTGATCTAAGGGACCTGGGTTCGAGCCCCGGGTAAGGCATGGCTGTTTGTGTCGTTATTCTGATGAGGTCCTGCCATCCTCTCAGACCTTCTACTATGGCATATAAACTGACAGGCTCCTGTCAGACCTCTGTGGCAAGCAGCTGCTTGAGGGGTTATTTAAGAATTGGTAAGGTTATTCTCGAGATATTGCAAGTATTCACATATATGATTCTAGTTAGATTGAATATTTATTTATCAACATGATTTTATTGTTCATTGAATGATTTTAGTCTTGTTTCGTGAATTGGATGTGAATAGAATTGAGATAATGGATTCTTCTCAAAGTTGATCTTTGTATTATTATAGAGTTTCGTGCCAGTTGACTTAGTTTGTTTCAAATAATTTCATCCATGCTTTTATAATAAATTACATTGTATTGTAATTTTCATTGACTAAATTTTACTTGAACTCAAGCTCAGTGCTAATCCATTTTAAATTGCAACATTATTATTTATTTTTCGTTACACTTTTACCAACACCATTTTTTGAATAAATGTCATAGGCAGTTTATATGCTGTATAAAGACCGGGTCTCTTGGGGCAATTTCGTCGAACAAAATTCGGTCGAACAAATTTTCGTCGAATAAGTTTCCTCCGTGTTTTCAAACAAATTACAGGAAACCTAAATTTTTTTCGACGTCTAAAAACGACGTTTGCATAGTGATGTGTAGAAGGGTAATACTGGAATATTTTTGCGAACAAAAGGCTTATTTTTATCACAGTTAATAATAGGACATTAATAAAATATTAGACCGATTTATTTTACTCACAAACATATATCAGACCTCAAGCATTTTCAAAAGCTCGATTCTTATTAAGTAGCCAATATACGCGAATGCTGATATAATTCTGACGATGTGGGCGTGGCTGCGGATGAGACATTGAGAATAAAACTTTTGCTATCCGCATAGGGCTCTACCTATGACACCCTCTATGTTAACCCATTTGGAAGTTAATTTTGAGCAATATGTCTTCTAAAATAAGTGTTTCATGGGAAAGTGTGACAGACGATGAATTGAATATCTCAATCAATTCTAACTCTCGTTTTTTTTAACTATGTTTTGTTTAGATTTTGAAAAATCATGATTGTTTTAGTATTTAACAAACAGAAAGTCATAAAAAGTTTCCTCAGAAGTTATTAAAGCTTTAACAAAAATAAACTGCTGAAAACCTTTTAATATTATTAATCCATGTTTTAAAATGTTTGTTCAAATACTTTTTCAATATTCTTCAGTTTTGTACAAGTTTATTAGGACTGGTATTACTGTTGTTAAATATTCTAACTTCTAAATTTAGTTTGAATACTGAATAAATATTTTCGAAAACCGAAGTTTACATAGATTTGACTGATAACTTTCTCGTTAGTCTAAGCTTCGTATAAAACACTTATTACAGAAGTTATAAGGCTACACATTAGCTTCCCATTGTCTTACCATGGCCCCTGGTATTAAAATTTCAATGACAACTGAGTGATGTAGATTTACTATTCAATCCATATTGCCAGATAAAAACGCTATTTCGAACTGTCGCTGACTAGGACTCTTTATTATCTTGTAATCAAATGTGATTAATTTTGAAGCATATAGATTGAAAATGAAAGATGTAGCTGTGGTTGTTGTAAAGAAGTTTTTTTTTTATTTCTCCCTCTCCTGCTTCAATACCCGTCTTGAGACGAAAAAATAGATCTTAATCGTCTTTCATCGTATGACGAGATGAACTCATTCGAAGGCTTTGTAGGATCGCTTCACCAGCGAATTAATGACAGAGACAACGAGAAAAGGATTCGCGTGCATTGATGCATTTTTCCTTACAATGACAAAATTTGTAAAAAAATGCCTATGAATAATGAAAAATTAAATTGAATTCACATTCGGCAGTCTATGAAGAGAGAGAGGTGGTCAGATTTCGCATGGAGGGTTGCTACACATATCAACTACCATTTATATATCCGTTCTTTGAGGAATTTCCTTGCATTAGAAGCAGTTGACTTAGAATTGTTTCCAATTGGCCGTTTCATGGGCTACGATGGAGCCTCAGTTGGGTTGTTTTACCTCTGAGCGGCACTTTTTTGCACACCATGGGCTAAATGGCCAGGTCACATGGACCCCGAAGGCTCAGAGAAGGTTTGGGGAGGGGACTCACTGGAACAGCTGTTGGGAGACAGATGGTAGCCTCCCGTCAAGGCCATCCAGCGTGTTCTTTAAGTGCTCAAGGTATGGCTCTCCCGCACACGGGGCCACGGCTTAACGTGCCATCCGACGGACGGCGACCTTTCCAAGCCCATCGGTGTCCCCTACTGACCGTGGGCAGGGCGGGTAATTTTGCGGAGATAAATCTCAACGCTTATTATATAGGTGTTCCGCGATAAATTACATTTAATCAAAAGTATTCCGCTATAAATCAGATTTAGTCAAAAGGGTTCCACAGATGTTAAGAATTTCAAGACCACTGGACTAGAGTAACGCATTATGTATTAAATGAAAACTAGTGATAAAGGGAGCAACACAGACTCTAAAAATATTTGTCCCACATGCTTCCGTCGGTCGGGACGTAAAGCTGTATCTCCCTGTGCAAAGACAGCCATACCCTTTGCACTTTAAAGAACGCCTGGATGGCCTGGAAGAGAGAATACCCTCAGACTTTATACTACCATCATCCACAGAGCCATACAGTGGATCCGCGTCCTCTTCTCTGAGTTCTTGTAGTCTTTGTGATCTAGACACTTAGCAGATTGAGTGCAAAGCAGGTGCCGCTCAGAGGTAAAACAATCCAACTTGATCCCACATGCCCCCCCTCCCCCACTTTCCCAGCGGAAAAGGTGAAAAGGTGGAAACAATTATATCACTATAGCAAGCGTTACGAATATGTATCAATGAAAGATTGTGACGTGGTGTATGTCATAGGCTACACCAAGATCTAGGGGAGAGATCCCTCTTGAGAAGGGGCGGGGGTGGCTCAGTCGGTAGAGCGCCAGGCTCATAATCTGTAGTTCCCAGGTTCGAGTCCCAGCTGGGTCAGCGTTGAGATTTATCTCCGCAAAATTCCCCGCCCTGCCCACGGTCAGTAGGGGACACCGATGGGCTTGGAAAGGCCGCCGTCCGTCGGATGGGACGTTAAGCCGTGGCTCCGTGTGCGGGAGAGCCATACCCTGTGCACGTTAAAGAACACGCTGGATGGCCTTGACGGGAGGCTACCATCTGTCTCCCAACAGCTGTTCCAGTGGGTCACCTCCCCCAACCTTCTCTGAGCCTTCGGGGTCCATGTGACCTGGCCATTTAGCCCATGGTGTGCAAAAAAGTGCCGCTCAGAGGTAAAACAACCCAACCCTCTTGAGAATGCCAGTAAGGTTAATGTGGGCGAAAAATTTAAACTTATGTATATTTCATGCATTTTTCCAGAAAACTTTAAAGTCTTCTAAAACGTAAGAAAAAACGTTGTACTACGATATATGGGCTGCAATAAATGGTATGTGCGGAGCAGGGACAGAGAGAATAAAAACCCTTTTTCTGTGCCCAAGCCCCTTATTTTTTTCTAAATCCGAGCTGGCATATATTTGAACATTAGTTTATGATTACACTATTGGGAGACTGAGAAAATTCGAATTATACTATTTCATTAGTGCGTGTGCAAAATAAATTTTAATTTATTTCTAAAAACAACAACCAAAAATAATTAAACGTCTATAGATAGATAGTACAGTACAGACAGCAAAGGAAACCAACCTTCGTGTCACGTGACACGAAGGTTGCCACATCACTAATTTCTAAAAAAATTGTTGCGAGATATTTTTTTATGAATTCTGTAATCAACCATAGCTTTCGGGTACTTTTTTGAGCGACTGTACGCTTTAAGCTTATCATAATGCATCGCCTCAGCAGGCAATGATGTTAATAATTTATTCAACTTTTTTCTAAATAATGGCAGTAGCACTGCCCCCCCTCATGTTGATAGAAAGAAAAATCCTCGCTAATTCACACAAAGAAAAATCCTCGCTAATTCACACAAAGAAAGATCCTCGCTAATTCACACAAAGAAAGATCCTCGCTAATTCACACAAAGAAAGATTTTCGCTAATTCACACAAAGAAAGATCCTCGCTAATTCACACAAAGAAAAATCCTCGCTAATTTACACAAAGAAAAATCCTCGCTAATTCACACAAAGAAAGATTCTCGCTAATTCACACAAAGAAAGATCCTCGCTAATTCACACAAAGAAAGATCCTCGCTAATTCACACAAAGAAAGATCCTCGCTAATTCACACAAAGAAAGATCCTCGCTAATTCACACAAAGAAAGATCCTCGCTAATTCACACAAAGAAAAATCCTCGCTAATTCACACAAAGAAAGATCCTCGCTAATTCACACAAAGAAAGATCCTCGCTAATTCACACAAAGAAAGATCCTCGCTAATTCACACAAAGAAAGATCCTCGCTAATTCACACAAAGAAAGATCCTCGCTAATTCACACAAAGAAAGATCCTCGCTAATTCACACAAAGAAAGATCCTCGCTAATTCACACAAAGAAAGATCCTCGCTAATTCACACAAAGAAAAATCCTCGCTAATTCACACAAAGAAAGATCCTCGCTAATTCACACAAAGAAAAATCCTCGCTAATTCACACAAAGAAAGATCCTCGCTAATTCACACAAAGAAAGATCCTCGCTAATTCACACAAAGAAAGATCCTCGCTAATTCACACAAAGAAAGATCCTCGCTAATTCACACAAAGAAAGATCCTCGCTAATTCACACAAAGAAAGATTTTCGCTAATTCACACAAAGAAAGATCCTCGCTAATTCACACAAAGAAAAATCCTCGCTAATTCACACAAAGAAAGATCCTCGCTAATTCACACAAAGAAAAATCCTCGCTAATTCACACAAAGAAAGATCCTCGCTAATTCACACAAAGAAAGATCCTCGCTAATTCACACAAAGAAAGATCCTCGCTAATTCACACAAAGAAAGATCCTCGCTAATTCACACAAAGAAAGATCCTCGCTAATTCACACAAAGAAAGATCCTCGCTAATTCACACAAAGAAACATCCTCGCTAATTCACATAAAGAAAGATCCTCGCTAATTCACACAAAGAAAGATCCTCGCTAATTTACACAAAGAAAAATCCTCGCTAATTCACACAAAGAAAGATCCTCGCTAATTCACACAAAGAAAGATCCTCGCTAATTCACACAAAGAAAGATCCTCGCTAATTCACACAAAGAAAGATCCTCGCTAATTCACACAAAGAAAGATCCTCGCTAATTCACACAAAGAAAGATCCTCGCTAATTCACACAAAGAAAGATCCTCGCTAATTCACACAAAGAAAGATCCTCGCTAATTTACACAAAGAAAGATCCTCGCTAATTCACACAAAGAAAGATCCTCGCTAATTCACACAAAGAAAGATCCTCGCTAATTCACACAAAGAAAGATCCTCGCTAATTCACACAAAGAAAGATCCTCGCTAATTTACACAAAGAAAAATCCTCGCTAATTCACAGAAAGAAAGATCCTCGCTAATTCACACAAAGAAAGATCCTCGCTAATTCACACAAAGAAAGATCCTCGCTAATTCACACAAAGAAAGATCCTCGCTAATTCACACAAAGAAAGATCCTCGCTAATTTACACAAAGAAAGATCCTCGCTAATTCACACAAAGAAAGATCCTCGCTAATTCACACAAAGAAAGATCCTTGCTAATTTACACAAAGAAAGATCCTCGCTAATTCACACAAAGAAAGATCCTCGCTAATTCACACAAAGAAAAATCCTCGCTAATTCACACAAAGAAAGATCCTCGCTAATTCACACAAAGAAAGATCCTCGCTAATTCACACAAAGAAAGATCCTCGCTAATTCACACAAAGAAAGATCCTCGCTAATTCACACAAAGAAAGATCCTCGCTAATTCACACAAAGAAAGAACCTCGCTAATTCACACAAAGAAAGATCCTCGCTAATTCACACAAAGAAAGATCCTCGCTAATTCACACAAAGAAAGATCCTCGCTAATTCACACACAGAAAAATCCTCGCTAATTCACACAAAGAAAGATCCTCGCTAATTCACACAAAGAAAGATCCTCGCTAATTCACACAAAGAAAGATCCTCGCTAATTCACACAAAGAAAGATCCTCGCTAATTCACACAAAGAAAGATCCTCGCTAATTCACACAAAGAAAGATCCTCGCTAATTCACACAAAGAAAGATCCTCGCTAATTCACACAAAGAAAGATCCTCGCTAATTCACACAAAGAAAGATCCTCGCTAATTCACACAAAGAAAAATCCTCGCTAATTCACACAAAGAAAGATCCTCGCTAATTCACACAAAGAAAAATCCTCGCTAATTTACACAAAGAAAGATCCTCGCTAATTCACACAAAGAAAGATCCTCGCTAATTCACACAAAGAAAAATCCTCGCTAATTCACACAAAGAAAGATCCTCGCTAATTCACACAAAGAAAGATCCTCGCTAATTCACACAAAGAAAGATCCTCGCTAATTCACACAAAGAAAGATCCTCGCTAATTCACACAAAGAAAGATCCTCGCTAATTCACACAAAGAAAGATCCTCGCTAATTCACACAAAGAAAGATCCTCGCTAATTCACACAAAGAAAGATCCTCGCTAATTCACACAAAGAAAAATCCTCGCTAATTTACACAAAGAAAGATCCTCGCTAATTCACACAAAGAAAGATCCTCGCTAATTCACACAAAGAAAAATCCTCGCTAATTCACACAAAGAAAGATCCTCGCTAATTCACACAAAGAAAGATCCTCGCTAATTCACACAAAGAAAGATCCTCGCTAATTCACACAAAGAAAGATCCTCGCTAATTCACACAAAGAAAGATCCTCGCTAATTCACACAAAGAAAGATCCTCGCTAATTCACACAAAGAAAAATCGTCGCTAATTCACACAAAGAAAGATCCTCGCTAATTCACACAAAGAAAGATCCTCGCTAATTCACACAAAGAAAGATCCTCGCTAATTCACACAAAGAAAAATCCTCGCTAATTCACACAAAGAAAGATCCTCGCTAATTCACACAAAGAAAGATCCTCGCTAATTCACACAAAGAAAGATCCTCGCTAATTCACACAAAGAAAGATCCTCGCTAATTCACACAAAGAAAGATCCTCGCTAATTCACACAAAGAAAGATCCTCGCTAATTCACACAAAGAAAGATCCTCGCTAATTCACACAAAGAAAGATCCTCGCTAATTCACACAAAGAAAGATCCTCGCTAATTCACACAAAGAAAGATCCTCGCTAATTCACACAAAGAAAGATCCTCGCTAATTCACTCAAAGAAAAATCCTCGCTAATTTACACAAAGAAAAATCCTCGCTAATTCACACAAAGAAAGATCCTCGCTAATTCACACAAAGAAAGATCCTCGCTAATTCACACAAAGAAAGATCCTCGCTAATTCACACAAAGAAAGATCCTCGCTAATTCACACAAAGAAAGATCCTCGCTAATTCACACAAAGAAATATCCTCGCTAATTCACACAAAGAAAAATCCTCGCTAATTCACACAAAGAAAGATCCTCGCTAATTCACACAAAGAAAGATCCTCGCTAATTCACACAAAGAAAGATCCTCGCTAATTCACACAAAGAAAGATCCTCGCTAATTCACACAAAGAAAGATCCTCGCTAATTCACACAAAGAAAAATCCTCGCTAATTTACACAAAGAAAAATCCTCGCTAATTCACACAAAGAAAGATCCTCGCTAATTCACACAAAGAAAGATCCTCGCTAATTCACACAAAGAAAGATCCTCGCTAATTCACACAAAGAAAGATCCTCGCTAATTCACACAAAGAAAGATCCTCGCTAATTCATACAAAGAAAAATCCTCGCTAATTCACACAAAGAAAGATCCTCGCTAATTCACACAAAGAAAAATTCACAGCAATCCCTGACTTGACTGCTGTAGACGAGTATCACGCTCTCTCTGCTTCAAAGTTCCATGGCGGCAGCCAGCGACCACAGTATTGCATTTCCTACTTCTTCCTCTGGACCACTTTTTAAGGGGGCCGAGTGGGCCCCTTATCATCAGGGTGCGGCATTGTCGGTGCTCGAAGGATAGAGTCTACGCTACAAGCTTGGGTTCAGCTGGGCAAAGATGACATCAATGACAGTGGCTAAAGAGGGTGTCCTCAAAAAAAAGTACCCCATTTTCAAATTGAATGGCTACAATATCTGCCACAAGGCGACTTTGAAGTACTTGGGAGTCACTCTGGATGAGAGGATGAGCTGGATTCCGCACTTGCAGGACCTTAAGGTTAAATGCACGAAAGTGATGTGCAAACTGAGGCGAATGGCTCGCATCTCGTGGGGACTGAGAGGAGAAATCCTAAAAGAAATTTATTTGAGGGCTACAGAGAGGATCCTAACTTATGGAGCGGGTGCCTGGTGGCGCCCGAAGGACCACTCCATCATATGTAGAAAGCTGCTTGCAGCCCAACGACCAACTTTACTGCGAATCAGTAGGGCCTATTGGACTACATCTACGGATGCCCTCCTGGTGTTAGCAAGGATCCCTCCATTGTTTTTAATGGTCGGGAAAGACGTGACCATTTTCAGAGTCCTGCAAGATAGGAAGAAAGCAATATTCCTTGCAGTCCAGTATGACCCTGAGGCTTATGACAATGAAACCGCTAAGTGGGATATCCATCCTACAGAAGACTGAGTGTGTCATGGTCCAAGGAGTTACCATCAGGTCGAGGAATTGAAGTATACACTGATGGTTCCAAGAGCGAGGATGGTATGGGCTTAGCCTACATTGTCTACAATCAAGGAGCCAAAGTGTACGATCATAAGAGGGAGGTTTCAAATAATGGCTCAGCCTTCCAAGCAGAGCTGCTTGCCATCAGAGAGGCCCTAGTTTGGGTCCTCAATGACGGCAGTCAGAATAGCGACATCCAGTTGTACACGGACAGCCGGGCAACTCTGCAAGCGATTGAAAATGCAAACAACAGGCATCACACAGTAAATGAGACAAAGCGTCTCCTGGGCAATCAGAACATGCCCAGAGTCTCCTTCTCCTATCAAGGCACACGCAGGTCATGAAGGGAACGAGTGGGCAGACCAACCGGCCCGCTCAGCAGGTACTAATACTCAACCTGAGATATCGGTAAAGACTTCTAAAACTACCCTGAAGTTATTTTAAGTCAAAGAGTAATGGACGAGTGGCAGAGGCTCTGGAATACGACCGAGAATGGTCTTCAAACAAAGACATTCTTGCAAAGGGTTGGTCTATCTCTGATGTCCTCAGACCACTCCTTAACGCAGGTTCTGACGGGATACGGGAGTTTCCCAAAATATCTGAGCGTTTTAAGATCACTACCCACAGTTACTGCAGCTGTGGGGCTCCAGATGCAGATGTCGGGCACTATATCCTCCAGTATCCGATTATGGAAGGGTTTGCTAACGAACTCAGGAGCTCCCAGGCGATCAGTGAGGTAGCAGGCGGGGCGGTCACGGTGTCCATCAGGAGTGTTCGAATTAGGGCGCACCTGAGGGACATCGTCTTCCAGCTCTGGGACTCACTCCTTTGAGTCAGGAGCTGCTTTCGCTCTTATACTTATTTTCCACTTCCTCCCGGGCTGCACTCCACACCCCCTTTAACGCCACCCATACTCCAAGTCCCTACTAGTCTCCTCTGAGACAAACTTAAACTTCTACTTCCAGGCTTCTCATGCCAGCTCGTGTAGTGCCGGAAGACAGAATACGAGCTTTCCCCATGGGGGCCGGGTCCTTTGGGACCCGCCCATCACCCCAATTATTGAGAGGTCCGTATGCTAATTTATCAGGTGGAGGCTATATGCGATAGTAAGGTAGGGTCCCTATGAATGGTGATGCAAGTGATCCTACAGTTTGCGAAAGATCTAATGGGCGCAGGCCACCCTGAGAGGTGTAGGAGTAATTGTCGGTTCCTGGGGTTGTTAAAATGTAATTGATCCACGGCACCCACATGTAAGGAAGTAAGTTTTTGGTTTGTTCTGTATTGGGCTTTTGACGTTTGAGAATTGCAGAATGATAACCAACTCCAAGTTTAAAACAGTAACAAAAAGATTTATTTCAGAGGATATTTACAGAGTCTCCCCGAACACTGACATTGGCTACAAACAACCATGTGCGGGTTATCTAACAGGTTGCGACTCTACGCACCTAACAGAGGAAAACCTCTGACCTCAAGAATTATCTATTCACCGAGCAGCTATCGTCTACGTCTGCTCTAGCCAGTTACTAACTCAGAACTATTTGACCTTCTCACGGGCCATCCAACGTCCATGTCGTCGAATTGCCGTCCTCTCCGTCCCATTGGACGGTCATTTGGCCTGTGATCCTTGATCAATGGAGCTGGGCTGGAAAGGGGACCGATCACTGACGATCAGGCACCATAAACCTGTCTTGCTGATTACAGCAAGGAACAGTAGACATAAACAACTTTAGTCAGTGGTGGGAGAAAGGAAACAGTTTCACATAAAGGATTACAACGCAAGGTCAAATACAAATATATACATGAAACGACAAAATTATATCTATGTATCGCATCAAAACCTGACCGGAGTAGGTGGCTGTGAAGCACCTACTCAGTGCCTGAGAGTATGTAGTAGATGTATGAAGGAGGGTTGCATCCTTGCTGCCTTAATATTGTGTAAATGAGGGTGAGAAACCGAAGTGAGGCAGACATGGGCAATAAAATGTAAAGAAAACTTATTTTCCCCCATTCCTCCCTAAGGGGGGAGGTGGTATAAGGGGGAGGGGTGATAAGTGGAAGAGAATAGAGTTACTATAAGTTGCTAGTCCCTTTTCCCTTGAGGGGGGGAAGGCAGAGAAATAATTATTTTCTTCTCCTAATCCCCCCCCCCCCCCCCTCGCAGGTTTTGGAGGTGGAGCTGCCAAATTCATGTAAAATTTCAAGTGTGTTGAATAAAAAGTTTGGGTAGAGGGTAATAAGTTTTTAGGTAGGCTAACATGGGTTGAGGGATGTAATGCAGGAAAGTATGTTGTAGGGGCCAGGGCCAGCAGCCACAGATCAGGTAATCTCCGCTGACCTCACCAATCACTCGCCGCCACGACTGTCCATTTCAGCATCAACGGCTCCTTTTGGCCGCCGGACATTTCCTTCTCGGGCAGCCAGTTCTGAGCATCGTGGAAGCAGCTGTACCAAGAAGCTTTTCTTTGTGTTCCATCGATAGGAAAGGGGAGAAAGAGAATCCATCCCTTACAGCTTCCATCTGTCTCCTAACAGCTTTCCAGTGGATACCCTTTTCCAAAACTTCTCTGAGCCTTTGAGGTCATTGTATCCTGGCATTTTAGCCCATTGTCTAAAAAGAAGCGCTGCTCAGAGTTAAAACAACCCAACCAATGTATGAGAAGGCTTACACAAGCTAGGAGTAGGATCCTTTTCTGTCTATGTGTTGCAAATCACAAACTTACGTTTGGTTAGAAATTATGATTGATAAATATAGTAACATTTTTACCAAAGAACGTCTGTGAGTATACTATAATAATAAAGCATGTGGACTCCTGTTTAGGAACAACTTGTATCATAGCGAAATGGAGAATGCGTGTAACTGACCTCGTTAAAGCTTTATACACGTGGATTTTACTAGCAGTATAATTATTCTTATTTTTAAAACATTTGATCACAGTTTCCGTGACAATTATAGAGGTATCAGTTTACTTTCTGTTCCTCAGTATTGCATTTCCGGTCCTTTGCATAATTGTGTTTAACAGAAATAAACATTTGTTCGATGTACAATTTCGAGACGTAGAGTGTTTGTTCAGTAGAAGTAAAAATTGCAGATATCAATTTTTTTTTCCACTCGGCAGATTCTTGACAATTGTTTACAGTTTTAAAAATCATGTACTCATTAACTTTTCGATTTCAACAAGGTTTTCGAATCTATTCATCAACTTATTAGTAATTTATTGTCTATACATTGATACGATTGTGACAAAAGAGATGAGAAGTTAGTTAACTAAATAATCACTCTGTCTGATAACACTATGTCATGTGTGAGATTTGGTAAAGCACACAATGATTGGTTGAGCATTACAAATGGATCTTGGGCTGCATTTTGTCATTTTCTCTGCTTAGTTTGGTGATTAGGATGATCGATTATGTTGTGAGGAAAGCTTTGAAAGAGACTGATGCGTGGATGATTAAGAGATTTGACAGTATCTGACAGACCATGATGTCGATCTCTTGGAGAAATGAACTTTTCGATTTGGGTTGTTGATGAGACGAATTATTGAGCAGGATTGGTGAAAGTAAGGAGTAGGTTTGGGGTAGAGAAACTTAAAGGGATAAAACCAAGTCTAATAATGTTTTTGCAGTTATTTGTTTTTGAGAAGTCGTATATTGGAACAAAAATAACCCCTCATAGTAAAACAAACGAACTACTAAGTTAAAACAGTTGAATTGAAACTACTGCTGGAACATTTAAAATACGTATGTAGTGTGTATGAAAAATTTGTCAATAAAAAACTTATATTAAACTTTAGGGTAAGGCTATATTATCAAAGTTTGTTATGGTGAGTAAACTCGGATTTTGTCTGATAGAATAACAAAAATTCTGCTGTGTTTGCCACCAGATGTTTACTCAGTATCTTGGAAACTAGACGATTTGATTTTGTAAACAATTATGAGGAGAGTGTTTCATGAAAAAGTCATCAATAATTTTAGTGAACATTTTATACAGCGAGAAGTTACATTGGGTTGTCGATATTGCCAATAAGAAGAACTTTGGGTTCGGTTGTTTTACCTCTGAAAGGCACTTTTTTTTTACACAAGGTATAAATGATCAGGTCACAAGGACTCCAAGAGCTCAGAGAAGGCTAGGGAAGGGAAGTCACTAGGCAGCTATTAGAAGATAGATTGTAGCCTTCTATCAAATCCATCTTTAAGGTTTTCAGGGTAAGTCTCTCCTGCACATGGGGCATTACATAATGTCCCATCCGACGAACGGCGGCCTTTTCAAGCCCATCGGTGTCCCCTTTCTAACTGAAAGCAGTTGTTCTGAAACTAACTGAAAGTAGCAGTTGTTGTGACCTAGTGAAAAATGTGGTGGCCTCAGAAGGACAATGAATTAGTCCCTTGATTACCTTCACCTTTATTTCAGTAAAATCATAGGTTCGCGGGTTGTTAACCCTTAATGACATGCCTCAGATTCGCTGCGCCAAGTAATGTACAGAAATATGTCCAACAATTCACGCATGAGAGTTGTATAGGGACGACACAATTTATTCTCACAATATAAACAATCACGTTCTGGGGATGCATTCCACTCCGTAGACCTTTGCTGCTTTGCTGCTGCCAACAATTATGCAATGAGGTAGAGAACCGCACTTTGCAGATTCTCACTTTACTGACCTCAAACTCGGCGATCGAATATCTAACCTTTGCCTACACTGTGGTTCACACAGAACTGTATTTGATTCATCAAGAATCTTATTCTCACATAGACAGGTTTTTCTTTGAGTGAAAGGGCTTTTGGGGCCCCCGTCATCTCATGCAGGCAGCCAGCTCAGATCCAAAAACAACATCTATAAGTTATATCCCCACTATAGCACTTCCAAGAACACACTTAATACATAAAAATATTTACAACAACAAAAATACAATAAAATGCAACAATAAATAAAAAATAATAAATTAGAGGGACATGATAGTAGGGTCGGGAGTTAACTGAAATAAATTGCAGGACAGAAGATTATCAGAGTCATGAACACTGTTTTTAAAGACTTGAGAAATAAAGTCACGAAAATAACATGGGCTGACACTAGGAAACAAACATATCAGATACCTGAAGCGGCAGTTTTTTCTTACAAAAGGCTTGTTTGGGCGGAAAACTTGCAATTTAACAGTAATTTCGTATTGTTGGTTGTTTAAAGTTTCTTTTAAGTTTTTAATTAGTTGTGGAAACTCGTGAAAATGATACGTAGTGTAAATATGATGATTAATTAAAAACTACTGATTTTAAACTTTAATTTCATAAGGGTTTTAAGAATTTAAAAGTGATGCGATTAAACTCGATTCTTTCCACGTTCTTCCTATTGTACTGACGGACTTGGAAATGCTGCCATCCATCCGATGGAATGTCAAGCCGTGGTTACATGTGCAGGAGCGCTATACCTTGTTCACAGTAAAGAACACTGGATGGCTTTGAGGGAGACTTCCATCTGTTTTCTAACAGTTGTTAAGTGAGTCCCCTTCTTCTAACCGCCTCTAAGATTTTGGGGTTCATACGACCTGGTCATTTAGTGCACTGTGTGCAAAAATGTGCCGCTCAGAAATAAAACAGTAGGTCCCAACTCTTTTCATACTATATGGGAAGAAATCGTACCGTAATACCATTCCTTAACTAGTGATATTAGAAATTCCTTTTCGGTATTTAGTTTTTCTGTGTGGGTGTGTTGATCTATGGTTTGTATTTTCTCGTTTGGAATAAGAATAGTATGATCATTAAAATCTTTCAGCAGTTCTGGAAAGCAGTTTCCGAAACATTTTTCAGCTCGTTTTCAAAAAAAAAAAAATGGTCATAAGCATTTTTTATATATCGCACCTAAAATCTTCAGTCAGTTGCTTCTTAAAACAACAAATGAAACTTTTTTGAATAACTTTTAATAGAAATAAAAGAGCTTTCTTTTTTCATCGGAAAATGTTGTACATAAGTTGAATAACGTAAGGTAATGTAGAGAAGAAATTTATTTCACTTATTTCAGAAACTAACGCATATTGTTTAGGTCTTCGTATCCCGTGGCCGAGTGGTTAGCGCGCTTGGTTACTGATCTAAGGGACCTGGGTTCGAGCCCCGGGTAAGGCATGGATGTGTGTGTCGTTTTTCTGCTGAGGTCCTGCCATCCTCTCAGACCTTCTACTATGGCATATAAACTGACAGGCTCCTGGCAGACCTCTGTGGCAAGCAGCTGCTTGAGGGGGTATTTATTTATTTCATTTTTTTATTTAATAGGTCTTTATTGATTTTAATATCCTTTAGCCGTCCATACAATGTATGTGGATTTTGGGTTCACTCATAATTTTCTATATTGTAAATTGTACATCATGATGATGAAATAAAGATGATTGATTGAAAAATGAACTATTGCTTGGCCGATATTCAACCTTTTTTTTTGTTTTATGAGACAAATCAAAGATCGTATTACGGTTGGATAGGTGGTAATAAAATATTACTATTCTCAGTTTTCGAATCTCTCATTAATTTAAATTTCGACTATTTAGATGATTTAATTTGGAAAAACGACAAAAAATGTTTTGTTTGAAAACGAGACTTCCATATTTACCACAGGTGAATGGACTTTCCACTTTTCGCACTTTAATCACCGAAATTATCTAGAAGGATTATCTCTCCCCTCCCCCCGACTTTCAAAACTAACTTCGAACAAGAGTCACAAATTCTTCTTTGGCATCCTTATTCCTAAACCTTTGCTATGTAATCCTTCTTTTCTCTCAGTAATCTTATTTATCTTTTTTTTTTATCCCAAACGAAAGACTTAACAGTGCTTTCTCTTCCATTTCACAGAGCAAATAAAACGAAACATCAAAACTCATTTTTATCATGCTTTCCTCCCCGTTCCGCCCCCCTAAAAAACTTCATTTTTCGAAGATCGAATTTCGTTTACCACACTCCTGACACTAAACTCAAGACCGTATCTAAACCTCATCTTGAATAAATCCTTTCATAACTTCCCTTGTAATTTTTTCTCCTAACTAACCAACTTCCTCATCACTTAAGGTGGCATTAATTTTTTGTCCTCCCGTGTTTAATCATTGATCCATTCATTACCCGCTTAAAGAACATTATGGGAAAACCTTTCTTCCAGAGTAAAAGACGCTCGGGTCCGGACACAGTCATGCGGAATGCCGATCATTTTCGGACTGACGATTAAGAAGAAAGAGGGAAACGGTGATGATCTGTAAACGACACCCCCTGCGTTGCGCGCGACGTAGTCTCTCTAGCTGCAGTTGTCAGCAGGCTCTGTAATTAAGCGCTGTGTGTTGAAGCATCCCGAGCAGAAGGGTCCTGGTGCTCCTCGTGGTGATCTCCAGGGAGTGATGAGAACGCGCCACTTCACTCGTTATGTATCACACCAGAATGCACGAGGGCAAGAGGGAACGATCTTCTTTCTTTCACACAAACCGTTTCTGCGAACTATCTCGGGCTTTTGTGTCCGTCCGCTTCGAGATGAGAGAAATCGACCGACGTTTGCGCCTTTCTTAGTTCTAGTTTTTGGCGTTTAATGCTCCGCCACCTAGGATTATAGAGGAAAAGAAATTATAGAGAAGTTGGGTGTGAATTTAATCTTCAAGCGAGGAGGAATTACTTGTAGAAGGAAAAAAAAATATAAGCAAGTCGTTTGTCAGGTGAAGTGGATGTAAAAGTGAGCAAAACAGCGCGTTCTTTTAACCATTCGATGTTGAAGTTAAGCGAGAACACGCAAAGGTTTCTTCCCCTTTGTAGCTTGGAACTGGAATGGTTTTGCTGCTCATGTTTTGGCTAAAAAGAGCTCGAGGCCAAGTACGAACTTTTTTCCTTTTGCTTTGCAAAACGTTCCCTCGAATTTATTTTTTCAGTTCGCCGACTAGGTGAGAGAAGAAGTTTTCAGGGAAACTTTTTTTTTTTAAGTGAAAATTATTTCGGTTTCCTGACCTCGCATTACCTAGTGGATAGGAAAAACGGGGTAAGGTGTAGAGTTGTGCTGATTACTACGACGACTGAAGTTAAAATAAAGAGAAGTTTATTCAAATACATTTTTTTTACCAAAAACGTTTTTGGCAATTTCCTCGTTTTATGAATAAAAAAACAACAACAAAAAAAAAAACACGCTCTAACTTGCGTACGTTAAAGAATATTTTTTAAAGAAAAATGATTCTGGAAATAAACTGATGATCTTTCTTAAATTTGGGTCGGAGATGGCTCAGTAGGCAGCTCAGTCGGCAGCTCGCCAAGCTCGTAATCTGTTGTTTCCAGGTTCGATTCCCTCTTGGACCAGCATAGAGATTTATCTCCGCAAAACTCTCCACCCTCTCATCAGTCGGTAGGAGAAACCGATGGACTGGAAAGACGTCGTCCGTCCGATGGGACATTAAACCTTGGCCCCGGTGTGCGAGAGAGCCATACTCTGTGCACGTTAAATAATACGCTGGATGGCCTTGACAGGAGGCTACCATCTGTCTTCTAACAGCTGCTTAGTAGGTGCCTTTCTCCCAACCATCCTGAACCCCTCAGGGGCCCGTGACTCAGCCATTGTGTGCAAAAAAGCGCCACTCAGAGGTAAAACAATCCAACGTACTCAAATCTCACTTACTCTTGATTTTTTAAGCAATATTCTTTTCATATTTGGAGCAAAGGCGGAAAAACAGCGGCCCTTAGCACGATAAAACGCGGCTGTTGATGCAAGCTTTTGGCCTATTGACGCTTTTTAGTTCAACATTCAGTTGCGGATTTTTTTTTCCTTAATGAATTTCATTAAAGTGTAGTACCGGAACAAATCGAAAGACGATAGCTTGAAAATTCTGAAACAATTCAAAATCTCTAAATGCGCTCCAAATTTGAATAAGTTGATCGAGAAGGCACAAACTCTAAAAGTCCCATCGATAAATGGCACTTTTTTTAAAATAATGTTTTCAATAAGTTTATTTTATGCATATGAATACAACTATTTTAAAATTATACGAGGGTGGATCATTTAATTCGTGGACTGACGTCGCCAACAATTAGAAGCTTTTCGTTCGAGTTAATACATGGTATGCAGCCGTCCCGTGGCCGAGTGGTTAGCGCGCTTGGCTACTGATCTACGGGACCTGGGTTCGAGCCCAGGTTAAGGCATGGATGTTCGTGTTGTTTTCTGCTGAGGTCCTGCCATCCTCTCAGATCTTCTACTGTGGCATATAAACTGACAGGTTCCTGTCAGACCTCTGTGGCAAGCAGCTGCTTGAGGGGGTATTTATTTATTATTTATTTATTTATGTGGCAACACAGAGACTCTTCAATGCCACGGAGCAGTGTGAGCAAGTTGAAACTCTTTCCAAAATTATCACAAGTAACAGCAGCCAGTCTCTCTCGGTTTGAAAGGTGTGTTTTGTTTTTGCATTCTTTTCACTTCTTGACGCTTTTTTGGTTCAACATTAAACTGTAAACATTTTTTTTCCTTCACTGAATTTGATTAAAAACAAATAACGGAGCTGGTTAATAGACGATAGTTTTAAAGCTTTAATTCAATTCAAATTCTCTCTAAATACGCTCCAATTCCAAACATGACCGAACTCAGACCTTCTGAGGCCCTAAGCTATGTGAAATTCAAGAGGCCCCAAAAATTCCAAAGTCTTAATATATATATATATACTAAGTAGGAAGGAGGGACATGACCCCCATTTTGAGAATGCTAGGAAGGGTAATAGAGACAAAATTTCACGCATTTTTCCAGAAATTTAAAGACCTTTAGTAATAAGAGGAAAATATTACACTGCAATGGAAACCCATCTTCTTTCTACCTCCCCCCCCCCTTTAATTTGTTTTCAGATCCGGGCTTGATTCGGAGTGAAATAGGACATTAAAATAATAAACATGAAACTGATGTGCTGAAAACGTTTTATTTTATTAACTAGTAATTTCATTTACAACTACAATACAATTCTCAGCTGCTGCAAAACATGAAATGTATTTTTTTAGGCTCTTTATAGCGTGAGACCATCAGCTTCGTTAGCTTATGCAGTAAGTCCTGATTGGGTTGTTTTAACTCTGAGCGGCACTTTTTCTGCACACCATGGGCTAAATGGCCAGGTCACAAGGACCCCGAAGGTTCAGAGAAGGCAGGGTAGGAGATCCACTGGAAGAGCTCGTAGCCTCCCGTCAAAATCATCCAGCGTGTTCTTTAACGTGCACAGGGTATGGCTCTCCCGCACACAGAATCACGGCTTAACGTCCCATCCGACGCACGGTGGCCTTTCCAAGCCCATCGGTGTCCCCTACTGACCGTGGGTGGGGAGGTTTTCGGCGATAAATCTCAACGCTGAACCAGCTGGGACTCGAACCTGGGATCTACAGATTACGAACATGTCGCGCTACCGACTAAGCCACCCCCTCCCCCAGTAAGTATTATTATTCCTTATGGAATAATATTGATTAAACGAACTCTTTAGCCTTTCATACACAATAGGCTAACTCTTTAACCTTTCATACACAATAGGCTAACTCTTTAGCCTTTCATACACAATAGGCTAATTCTTTAACCTTTCATACACAATAGGCTAACTCTTTAACCTTTCATACACAATAGGCTAACTCTTTAACCTTTCATACACAATAGGCTAACTCTTTAGCCTTTCATACACAAGAGAAATGCCTCTGATTTCTATAAAATTTTCGATCCTAATTATTTGAACATTATGCCGAAGAGAATTTGTGATCATTGAGATTCTTTGTCACCTACTTCTTTAAAATACTTGTACAGAAGATAAATACGTTTGGTTATTATTTTCTTTATAACCTAGCTCTTTAGCTCATTGTACAAAAGAGAACTGCCCTTTTTTATATCTTTTAAACCTAGTTTTTACGACTTTATGCAGAAAATAAATGCCTCTTATTTTTATGACCTCTTTTATTCGAGATGTTTAACCATTATTCAAAAGATAAGTGCCATATCTTTTGAATCCTAGAAGAGTAGTAATAGATAAGTGCCTGATGTTTAGGAATCCTAGGAGCCTTGTTCTTTAATCCACGTTGATGAGATATTGTCATTGAGTTTAAGATACTTTGTGACCTATCTTTTTAGTTGGTATGAAGAATATAAGTGCCCATGATTTGTTAAAAATTGATGGCTCTTTTGCCCGTGTTTCTAAAGAGAAGTGCCTCTGATTTTCAGTAATCTTTATGTCCTATCTCTGCAGCTTACTGTGCAGAATAGAAGTGCCTCTGAGTTTCAGTAATCTTTGTGTCCTATCTCTGCAGCTAACTGTGCAGAATAGAAGTGCCTCTGATTTTCAGTAATCTTTGTGCCCTATCTCTGTAGCCAACTGTGTAAAATAGAAGTGCCTCTGATTTTCAGTAATCTTTGTGTCCTATCTCTGCAGCTAACTGTGCAGAATATAAGTGCTTCTGATTTTCAGTAATCTTTGTGTCCTATCTCTGTAGCTAACTGTGTAAAATAGAAGTGCCTCTGATTTTCAGTAATCTTTGTGTCCTATCTCTGCAGCTAACTGTGCAGAATAGAAGTGCCTCTGATTTTCAGTAATCTTTGTGTCCTATCTCTGCAGCTAACTGTGCAGAATAGAAGTGCCTCTGATTTTCAGTAATTTTTGTGTCCTATCTCTGCAGCTAACTGTGCAGAATAGAAGTGCCTCTGATTTTCAATAATCTTTGTGTCCTATCTCTGCAGCTAACTGTGCAGAATTGAAGTGCCTCTGAGTTTCAGTAATCTTTGTGTCCTATCTCTGCAGCTAACTGTGCAGAATAGAAGTGCCTCTGATTTTCAGTAATCTTTGTGTCCTATCTCTGCAGCTAACTGTGCAGAATAGAAGTGCCTCTGAGTTTCAGTAATCTTTGTGTCCTATCTCTGCAGCTAACTGTGCAGAATAGAAGTGCCTCTGATTTTCAGTAATCTTTGTGTCCTATCTCTGCAGCTAACTGTGCAGAATAGAAGTGCCTCTGATTTTCAGTAATCTTTGTGTCCTATCTCTGCAGCTAACTGTGCAGAATAGAAGTGCCTCTGAGTTTCAGTAATCTTTGTTCCTATCTCTGTAGCTAACTGTGTAAAATAGAAGTGCCTCTGATTTTCAGTAATCTTTTTGTCCTATCTCTGCAGCTAACTGTGCAGAATAGAAGTGCCTCTGAGTTTCAGTAATCTTTGTGTCCTATCTCTGCAGCTAACTGTGCAGAATAGAAGTGCCTCTGATTTTCAGTAATCTTTTTGTCCTATCTCTGCAGCTAACTGTGCAGAATAGAAGTGCCTCTGAGTTTCAGTAATCTTTGTGTCCTATCTCTACAGCTAACTGTGCAGAATAGAAGTGCCTCTGATTTTCAGTAATCTTTGTGTCCTATCTCTGCAGCTAACTGTGCAGAATAGAAGTGCCTCTGAGTTTCAGTAATCTTTGTGTCCTATCTCTGTAGCTAACTGTGCAGAATAGAAGTGCCTCTGATCTTTAGAATTCCTTGTGATTTAAACACTTTTCTTTTTCATAACGAACTGAAGAACTTTGGTTTTAAGTAATAATCACTGTGACCTGATTCTATAACACACCGTGAAAAAGTAAGGTTCAGAGATTAACCGACGGTAACAAGTGGTCTTCCGATGAGAGATTCTTTTCGCATAAAAAAAGACACTTTCTTTCCAAAGTCATTTTTTCATAATCAGTTGGGCTTTAGAGCGTAACTAATAAATTACATTTACATCATGTACTTCTTCAAACGTGTTTTGAAATTTAATACTCTGCCTTAGAATAACGCTTTGTTCCCCTAAATATTAAAACATTCCTCCATAATTGAAAGTAAGTGCTTCGCAGCACGTAAACTTGGTTTCAAGTGACAATAAATAACCGTATTTATGTTTTTGAAACGCTTAACGACCCTTTTTGTTTATTACACAGTCAAAAGGAACAGGAGACAGGAAAGGTTCTCCAGGAGGGGCAGTCGACTAATAGGAGAAGCGACAAAATGACAAATATTCAATTTTGTAATCTTGGTCTGAATTTTCATTTGGTAAAACTTCTTTTTTTAAAATGTTAAAATGGGACTTATCTATGCAATCAAAAAATCTGTGTATGTGTCTGTGATCACTATAGCATTCAGAAAGGAAGGCTGAGAATTTGAATTTTTGAGATGTTGGGTTGTTTTACCTCTAAGACGCACTTTGTTGCACACAGTGGGCTAAATAACCAGGTCACAAGGACCCCGAGGGCTTAGATAATGTTTTGGGAAGGGGACCTACTGGACATGTGTTAGGAGACAGATGGTAGCCTCCCCCAAGACCATCCAGCATGTTCTCTAATGTATACAGGGTATGGCTCTCCCGCACACGGAATTTTGCTGCACACAATGGGCGAAATAGCCAGGTCATAAGGACCCTGAGGCCTCAGAGAATGTTTGGGGAAGGGGGCCCACTAGACATGTCTTTGGAAACAGATAGTAGCCTCCCGCCAAGGCCATCCAGCGTATACTTTAACGTGTACAGGGTATAGCTCTTCCATACACGGGTCATATTTTAATGTCCCATCTGAAGGACGGCGGCTTTTCCAAACCCATCGGTGTCCCCTACTGATAACAGACGGGGATATTTGCGGGGATGAATCTGAAAGCTTGCCCAGGTGGGACTTGAATCTGGCAACTGCAGATTACGAGCCTGGCGCGCTACCTACAGAGCCTCGTCCCATTTCAGAGACAAAGGAGTATCCTGAGGATATTCAGTATACAACATTTACCCGACAGGTTCAAAAGTTGGTAAGAAATGGGTATTTTTTCAAATATTCCATATCTTCAGGTTACTTATAGTTCCTAGTGACCAGATTTCTCCCAATAATACAGGGTGATCAAAAAGTCTGTGTGCACCTGATGAGGAATATCTGTATCATTACAATAAACATTGAAAGTGTGTCTAGTGCTTTTCGAGACATTTAGGGACATGTGATGGCTTTAGTGTAACGTTAGTAGGAGAGACGCGGTTGCTGTCGCCTGCCTGTCAAGCAGTCAGTGAGTCACATTGAGCCAAGCAGTCAGGCACTGCAGACTTGCGAAGAAG
>JAWZYU010001010.1:0-55000 GCA_038380435.1 Ryuthela nishihirai | reverse complement strand
GAAGGCTTTATAAAATTGTTTATATTGTAGTTTAATAAAATATGCATCAAATTAAAAAACAAAATATTATTTTTGAAGCCTGAATTATATATTTTTATAAGATATATATAAAAATTACAACAGCAATTTTTAAAAAATGGTTATATTTTTGTTGTACTAAAAACAGATACATACATCCTTGGCCTCTCAATTCAGATTCTCCGAAAGTATACAGACGACTTGGACACTGGAAGAGTTAAGGATGCAATCTCTAAATTTATTTACTGTAATTGAAAATTCAGATATGCCAAAGTTTATTGTATGTTATTTTTTATCATTTTGCATCAATTATATTAGCAATTACATTTTTTTTTTCTATTTCCCTTTAATTCTGAAATCGAATTAAACATTTCATTCTTAACACTTTATTTGTTTGAAAATTCATGTTAAAATATAGTACAATCACTTCAAAACATTTTTCAAAGTGCAATAAAATTAAAAAAAAAATATTGGAAATAACATATAAATTTGGCAAACTAAATATTGAACTATTAGTGAGAGCTATAATTAAAAGACAAATATATATGGAAACCCTATTTATTAACTGTTTTCCCATAATGCAAATGTGTATACAATGTTAAACCATTGGGAATTTATGCATTTTCTCAGAATTGCTATTATTATATTTTTGCATCATATAGAATGCGAAGAAACTACTCCAGTTACTACTAGTTTATAAAGGAACTCTAGAAACCTCCTAGTTTAAAAAGAAAATCCTGAAAACTACTAGTTTGTACAAGAACATGCCCCACTAAGACCATAACTGCTGGCCACTGCCTCAGTTAAGAGCTAAAAGCCATCAAATAAAGAAGCATGCCATCTTGGACACAAAACATGGCAGTTGCAGTATCATTGCAATACCCTGCCCCATTGAGGAGGCCTTGATTATTATTCTTTGATATAATTATTTTTATTGAATCAAAATTGTGCTATTAATAATTAAACCAAAATAAAATGAAAGTGTTTTTAAATTGCAAAAAATCATTTTTGTGATTATTAAATAATTTTTTAGGACAGGAAGAAGCAACAATTGATTATGATGGTGATATAAGGATAACTCCTTTCAACATGAAAGAAGAATTAGAAGAGGGGCATTTTGACAAAGATGGGACTTATATCTTTCACAAAGACAAGAATTCTATACGTGATCAATGGCTGGATGATATTGATTGGATAAAAGTAGGTAAATATTATATATACCAACTGTATACTTTAAGATAGCATGTTCGAAATATACATAAAAGAGCCAAAATATTATGACCACCTGCCTAATATGATGTTAGTCCTCCATGTGCCTCCAAAACAGCTCTTACTCGGCAAGGCATGGACGTTACAAGATTTCTAAAGGTTTCTTGTTGTATCTGGTACCAACACGTGACCAGCAGATCCTTTAATTCTTGTAAGTTACATGGTTTAGCTTCCACAGATCGGATTTGCTGTTCCAGTACAAACCAAAAATTGGATTAGTGTCTGGGGGATTATTAGGCCAGGGCAATACCTGGAAGTCTTCCTCATGTTCCGTGAACCATTCTCGAACAATCCAGGCAGTGTGGCATGGCGCATTTATCCTGCTGAAAAAAGGCACTACTAGAGGGTAATTAATATATCATTGCTGTGAAAGGATGTACCTGGTCTGCAGTGATGTTTAGGTAGGTGGTAACCCTGCACATGAATGACTGGACCCAGGATTTTCCAGCAGAACATTGTCTACTGCATTATACTTCCTCCACCGGCTTGTTTTCTTCCCACGTGCATCCTGGTGCCAACACTTCCCCAGGTAAACGATTGATACCCTCCCATCCACATAGTGCAACAGAAAATGAGATTCATCTCACCAGACGACCTTCTTCCAATCATTCAAGATCCAGTTTTGATGCTCTTGTGCCCTTTGTAGGTGCTTTCAATGGTGATCAGAGGTTAGCGTGGTCACTCGGAGTGGCCTGCGGCTATGCAGTCCCATTTTCAGCAGGGTGACACATTACTCCCGTCATTCAAGTTGCGGCTGAGTTGTGCCACAGTATCTCTTCTGTTGGCTCATACCATACAGGATATCCACTAATAATTTCCACTCTGTAAATTGATTCAAATATTTAGAGGAAAAATTGTCTTGAGCCAGGTGGGATATGAATCCATGACTTCCTGATAACATGTCAGGAGGTCGTGGGTTCATATCCCACCCGGCTCAAGACAATTTTTCCTCTAAATATTTGAATCAATTTACAGAGTGGAAATTATTAGTGGATACTTAATCAGTTGAGTTTAATAATAATTATTTGTAGATGGCATACTCGTAAGTCATGCATTTCATCTAAGAAAAAGCATTAAAAATCCACTTGAGGTGGGATTGCCTGAACACTCTCTACATATTAGGAAAGTAGGTTGAGAATGTTCATAACATCAGTTAGAGGAGATCTTGATCGGCAGCCAATAGCTCAGTGGTCCAGAGCACCTGACATGTTATCAGGAGGTCGTGGGTTCGTATCCCACCCAGCTCAAGACAATTTTTCCTCTAAATATTTGAATTAATTTACAGAGTGGAAATTATTAATGGATACTTTATCAGTTGAGTTTAATAATAATTATTTGTCCATACAGGATAGCATTTGCTCACCTCTAGCATCGATGAGCCATGGTTGGACCACACATTGCCGACATGTCATGGTTTTTTCCTCCTCAGATCACTTTTTAAAGGTACTAACCATGGCTGCCCGTGAGCACCCCACAAACCTTGCCATCTCAGAAATGCTCTGACCTAGTCATCTGGCCATTACAATTTGACCTTTGTCAAACTCAGTTAAGTCCACTGCCTTTCCCATCTGAAGAACAAGAATAACACTGATTAACCTAGCTCAGTATCAGGTATTATTTATACCATTTCATGACCACACACACACACTATCGTTTACCTGCAGTTGCTTCGATTTGTATAAAGATGTGCTGGTCGTAATGTTTTGGCTCTTTGGTGTATTTCTTTATAATTAAACCATAAATTTTCAGAACTAAATTTACAGTTTTCTGTGTTTAGGTACCATATTTATTTTTACACAATGCATTTGACAAAACATCCAATTTCCAGACTCCTAATAGCATTTGATGACAATGAAAAAAGTATTTTTTTTTTGAAGAAATGTAAAAAAAAACTCTGCAAATTACTTCTGCCAAGGAAAAAAAATTTATAAGTTGATGCCATTTTTAGAGAAAAAAACATTATATTGAGCAAGATCTGTGAACCCATGACCTCTTGATGTAACATATCAAATGCCTACCTCTGTGCTATCAGCTACTGAGCAATTGTATCTGCAGGGCACAATTCAAATTCTGCCATTTAAAAGTAATATTACAGCTCCCAACTAACATAATGATAATATATATACATATCTTAAGTATACTATAATCACAATATAAATAGTTCTCATTATTTCAGTTGAAATGTAAGAAATCGCTAAAATATGTTGATATCAGTTTTAAAAGAAAAAATTGTCCTGAACCAGGTGGGATACAAATCCTCACTCTCCTGGTAACATGTTCTAGCAGTGAGCTATCAGTCACTAAATAGGATTTCCTCAAATAATACTAATGTTGTTATCTACAGGGGAACTAAAATATTATGTCCCTAAAAGGTAAGTGTGATTTGGGCTTCCCATCAGAAGGTAGTTGATTCATATTCCATCCAGCTCAAAGCAGTTATTCCTCTGAAATTGGCATCAATATATTAAACTTTTGATATTTTATTGAAACAAGAAAATTCATTTGTTTTGCAATTATTAATATACTCAAGTCAACCATCTTTATGTGGTAATTGAAAACAGAGATGACATTGCATTTCTGATGACAGTAGAAATCTTATTATTGAAATAAAAACCATTCTTGATGGGTATATTTGACATGGCATCAGGAAGTCATAGTTTCATATCCATCAGGCTGAAGACAATTTTTCCTCCAAAATTTGTTATTAATGTAACTTCTTATTTTCAGTACGAAACTGAATCTTGTGTTGATTAATAATGCAGGCATATGAGAAAGTCTGTGCAATGTATGCCTCACCTCTCATACATAATTAATTCTGTTAAACCAAAGCTAAATATGCCTGAAATGTGATTTTCAAAATAGCCAAATATAATTTTCAGTGATTTTGTCATAATGAATGGATAAAATAAGCTTTTTATTATTGTGTAAGAATTTATTAAATTTAACATGAATCGTTAACATATAGCTCTTCTAATGTGGAACTTCCCTCTGAACAATACTTTAGCATACTGACAACATTATGCATTATTGCTGCAAGTTGTCACACTTGATAATTTCAATGCAGCATCACTTATCTCTGCCTAATGTTCCATTAGGAGACATGTTTGACAATTATGTGAAAGACCCTTTCCAGAGATTCTTAGTGAATGTTCTTTTCTTTTGCAAAAGCTTAAAATTTGTGCATACAAACTAAAATTATTGTTTTTGTGTAAATGTCTGTAATTCCAAAGATTTATGTATCATAAATTTTAAACTTTTTTTCAGGTTTTGTTTGAGTGAACTAGAAATGCAAATAATGCTTACTGGGAATTAAAATTGGGGTTGGGTTTTGTTGAGTAAAGCTTCCAAAAATTATGCTGCAGTATTTGCAGAATATAGACAGATATTCCCAAAAAAAAAAAAAATCATAATCATGTAGATAATGTTATGAGGGTAATTTTAACTTTACCAGAAATTTTTGATCATATTGTGTCAATAATAATTTTATACGTTCCATGTAAGAAAGTCTTCTCAAATACCATTTGCCCCCTTATGTATAATGCTTGTCCCATCAACATAGAAATAATAGTGTCTCCTGCAGCATATAATTCTTTTAGATAGTTCACAGCCACTACAGAATACACTGCTGCACTGCTGTGTGTTGCTGTCAAACTTCCAACCCCCAAAAAATCCTTTTAATAATACAACGAGGAGACATGGGACTGTAAGAAGGAGTGATCCATGATCTCTCAACCTAGAGTGTTGCAATGGTTTTATTCACAATATGGAGCTGTTATTGTGAAGAAGAATGATCCTTGGGTTTTTTTAATTCAATATGACAAAATGCATGCACTCTTGTACAGTTAATGTGTGAAGAAGGGAAATACAAAATGAAACCAATCCACAACATTGTTTACGAAAAACAATGAAAATTTTGGGTCAAATTCAAACCACTATCCCATATATACATTAACAAAGAATGTAATCAAATGTGTTCAACTGGTTTCTCAAGATAAAAAAAAGTTATTTTCCCCTTTTCTGATTGTGGGGACCATTCAGAATTATATTTATGTTATAAAAGTGTTGCAGTGAAAATCAAGTTTCGTTATGTATTCATTCAGTAAGAAATTTTTAAACTCAAATATTGCTTGGTTTCACTTGGATTTATTAAATCAATGCTTCATTTCTACCACTTGAAAAAAAAACTCTAAAAGGTAGTCTTACACATACAATTGTGACGTGCCATATTCCAGATTTCTTTTATTGTCTCATTGTTGGGTAAGAAATGGTGTCTTTACTATTTCTTCTATATTCTTCTGGGGAGGAGGGGAGCAGCATGCCACTCAGATCCAGCCGTATAAAATATTTTAGATAAGTTCACAGCCACAACAGAAAACTGCTGCACTGCCATGTGTTACTGTCAAACTTCCATCTCTGTGGAAATCCTTATTCCAAAGAGGAGCCATGTCTGGACTATAAGAGGGTGAGACTATTTCTTCTATGTTCTGTGATGTGAGGGATCATGTCCCCTGATTCAGCCCTGGTTATAATAATTAATAATGCTCTTGTGTTCACTGCAGTTAACTGACACCACTCTGATGTGAAATAATCTCTCCTTGTACCTCTTTGCATGATGATCAGCTTGCTTCCATTCCAAAATCTTTAACTGTACCAGTGACAGCTCAATTTATTGCACTCTACCCCTCCCCCAAGCTCTGCAAACAAGGAACAGCTTCTTCTGACTTAAAAACAAAGGATGCACATTACTGGGGAGATTTAAACAATATGAATAGGGGACTTTTAAAAATTCTATATGAAGAATTCACTTTTTATTAAAGTGAGCAAATTTAAAGAGAAACATCTGGGCACTTCTGAAAATTCAATCTGAAGGATTGACTTTTATGAAATTATTATGTTAAAAAGTAGCACAATCTTTTTTGTTTAGAACATATTTTATACATTAGTTCACATAATAATAACTTAAATATCTAGTAGCACAAAATGGAACTTAAATAACATACATTAATCAACAAAAATCACTGTTTTTGTATATATTTTTCATGCAAATGGATTTCCTGTAAAATATTTCATTTTCGATACTGAGCACTAAAGATTTATGCACTAAAGATTTCAGACAAGACAGAAATTTGTTTTCATTTGCAGCAAAGTCTTAGCAGTATCTACTTTTATATGTGATTTATGATCCGTCCATATTTAATTCATGTTTAAAAAAATTCTTTCAAATGGATGGAAAGAGAAATTCTCAAACATTTTTTTCGCTGATTTCTTCATTCACCAGCTGAGAAAGTCACAGCAGAGTGATGCAGCACAGTTCCCACATTCACTAAGCCATTTCTAAACCCCATCACAGGTTGGGACTCAATTTTTTTTTAACCCAGTACATGGTTTCACAGAGGTAAACCTATGTTTCAAATTTAGGACCTGTCTGCCAAATATGTGGCGAATTATAGGGGCCGAAATCTGCTAAAACAGAGATAAAACCTAACAGCTTGCATAATAATTAAGCCATCTGCAACCATAAGGGATGTGATGGTGTCAGCAAAAGAGGAAAAAAATGCATTCTTTAATGGTATCTTCATGGATACTACTATTGTAATGCTCCAAAATGTATGTTATTAGGTTTCTGGATAGCTCGGGTGCCAGGCAATTTCTCTTGCCAATTGAATTAAATAAGGGTTCTTTTCTTATTTATTAATGGGCATTACTGCAGAAAAGAACTTAAATTAGTCATTATCAATATAAATTTTTAACTTTAATCAAATCTTAATAAACTCTGCTCAAGAGAAAATATTAGAAAATCAGAACTATTTCATAAAACAAATAATGTTTATTTCAAATTGTAGACTCACCAGAATCTTTTCCCAAAAAAGCAACTCTTTGCAAAACTAAATTTCTCACAGTAGCAGCTTCACACTAACTACTCAACACTACACTGACTCTACTAACGTCTCTGAGCTCTTACAGCTCTGTCTTTGCTTCACTCAACTATACTCTAACTCTGCTGCCCCATAACCTAATGTCACTTACTTTACATCTGGTGTATAAACGGGGTGTCTCAGTCAGTAGTGCGCCAGGCTCATAATCTGTACTTCCCAGGTTTGAGTCACAGCTGGGTCAGCATCGAGATTTATCTCCACAAAATTCCCCGCCCTGCCCACTGTCAGTAGAGGATACCGAAGGGCTTGGAAAGGCCACCATCTGTCGGATGGGATGTTAAGCCATAGTCTGTGTGCTGGAGAACCATACCCTTTGCATGTTACACTGGATAGCCTTGACGGGAGGCCACCATCTGTCTCTCAACAGCTGTTCCAGTGGATCCCCTCCCCCAACCTTCTCTGAGCCTTCGGGGTCCATGTGACCTGGCCATTTTGTCCATGGTGTACAAAAAAAGTGCTGCTCAGTGGTAAAACAACCCAAAAGGTGTGCAAACTGGAACTTTTGCAAAAGTCATATTTGCATAATATGATGATCACGCACTAGCTATGACGCAAGAGGGGCATGTCCTTCCATATGCATTAGCGGCTGTGAATCAAAAATCGGAATTGCACATATGCAACTCCTCGTGGTATGGGTGAGGAGAAATAATGATTATTCTATTAGTAAAAATCTGCTCAAGCTGCACAATCAATTTAATATTTAAAAAATCTAAAACCGAATTCTGGAGACATTCATTCATCAGGGACAGAGCCTTTAATCCAGGGACTGCCCCTGGAAAATAAAGACATGTGGTCACCCTATACCTTATGACCTAACAAAGCAACCAAGGTCACGGCCTGTAACAAGTAATGGAATTTTAATTTTTTTGAAGCACTCTATGCTCCTATTTGTATCACTGTATAATCATTGACTTCTGTTTATTAACCCTATCTATCTAGTTTTTAAAACTGAACCCACTGTAGTGGCCCAATTTATTTTAAAGTGTTTACAGAAAATAAAATAAACAGCTTTAGATCCTCATCTTGAAGTAACTGATGAATGTAAATATGTCATGTTATATACCAAAAGAAAGAGCATTTAATTGTTCTTAATAACAAAAATTCAGAAAAAACGGTAAGTTAAATTTTTTAAGCATTTTTTTAAACATTGCAAAATTTTACTGCATTTTTCCATTTTAACTTGAATAAAAATTTTTAAAAATTCCCATTTTTCTAAATTATTTATTCTAATATAAACAGTTCATAACATTTCTATTAATGCTTAAATCTGTCATTTATTTAATGTTTTAGTCATGCATATAACACAATGCATATTCTTACACTTCTGTGGGGCGGGGGTGGCTCAGTTGGTAGTGTGCCAGGTTCATAATCTGCAGTTCCCAGGTTCGAGTCCCAGCTGGGTCAGCATTGAGATTTATCTCCACAAAACTCCCCACCCTGCCCATGATCAGTAGGGGACACCGATGTGCTTGAAAAGGCCGCTGTCCATTGGATGGGACGTGAAGCTGTGTACAGGAGAGCCATACCCTGTGCACATTAAAGAACACGCTGAATGGCCTTGACAGGAGGCTACCATCTGTCTCCCAACAGCCGTTCCAGTGGGTCCCCTCCCCCAACCTTCTCTGAGCCTTTGGGGTCCTTGTGACCTGGCCATTTAACCCATGGTGTGTCCCTCGATGCGAGAGCCTGTCCGTGGTGAGGGGACCACCCTGTGAAGGTTCCGCTGGCTCGGTTACCTTCACAGGGTCCTAAACGCTCGCCCGCGTGTTTGCCGTGTGCGGTGACCCGTGTCCCTGGAAAGGAGGATCCTGGCAGTTGCTCAGGGGTCCCTGTCTTCTCTCCCCAGCTCATGACTGGTGGGGTCCCCTTTGGCCGTCTTGCCATTGGGGAGCCTGTCTGTCGCGGGGCTGGGCAGCGACTTCTGGGGCCGCTGATATACACTGCTTTGGCCTCTGCTTCAAGTAAACGGGAGGTCCTGGGGTGGCCCCCTCAGGATCAATCGGCTGGTGGGCTGGTCCTGCTAGGGTCAACTATGCAGACCGGTAAGTAACCTTGTCCACGTCCGGACAACGGTTTAAGAGTTTCCCCACACATTCACTAATTTTGTAGTTTTCTTTCTTTTGTGAGGCCAGCTCTTTCCTCACACTTTATTGATTTGTTGCTTCTTTTCTTTTGTGAGAACTCAGTCGAGTTTCTCACCATTTCTCTTTTTCTTTTCCTTTTCGTTTTGTTGTGCGGGCTTGGCTCACTGCCTGTGTGGGTCTGGTGCCTGGGCAGTCCTGGCGCCCAACTGGGCATCCCCTTGTTGGACTCCATGATGGGTGGGGACAACGGGCACTGAATTTTTTAAAACAACCACGAGTTCCACAACTCAAAATTCATCGGTCAATGCCGCCAAGAGGGCTCGCCATGAACCCCCACCTTCTTTGTCTTTGTCTTTGCCTTCGTCTTCGTGTGTGTCTCCGTCTCCGAAGTTCCTGATCATCCACTCTACGGGTGATCAGGTTCTTGGGGACGTGTCCCCTTTTTTTTATAAACAAGGGTATTCAAGGTCTTGCGGGAGAGCCAAAATCTGTCAAGCGCCTAAGATCTGGTGACTTGCAGGTGAAGACTGCATGCTCCAAACATTCGGAGCTCCTTTTGAAAGTAACAGCGATTGGTGGAATGGCAGTCGAAGTCACTCCACACAAGACGCTCAATTCCTCCCAGGGTGTGATCTCGGAGTGGGGCCTCCTCAAGGTTTCTGAGGAGGAAATCCTCTCCGAGCTTTCAGCCCAGGGGGTGATCGCAGTCCACCAGGTTTCATCACGCCGTAATGGAAAGTTAGAGCCCACCAGGGTACTAATCCTAACTTTCAGTACACCACACCTGCCTAATTCCATCAAGGCAGGATACTTGAAGTGTGAGGTGCGGCCATTTTCCCCAACCCTCTGCGTTGTTTTCAATGCCAGAGGTTTGGCCATGTCCGCACCGCATGCCGGGGCAAGCCCACCTATGCTTGTTGTGGCAGTCAGGATCATCTTGAACCTACAGAAAAGGCATACTGTGTCTCATCATCTTGAACAGCAAAAAAGGCATGCCGTGGTGAACATCCGGCGTACTCCCGCGACTGTCCGAAGTGGCTGGAGGAGAAAGAGGTACAGCACCTCAAGACCCTTCATAATATCAGCTATCCAGAGGCGAGAAAGCTCGCTGCACCGCCTGCCCCACCTGGCAAGGTCTCCTATGCCGGTGCGGTCGTCGGAAAGCCCATCGTTAAGATGGCTTCCATGGCGGTGCAGACCGACATCAGCGTTCCACCAGCTGAATCTTTCTCGCCTGCTGCCAAGTACCTCTTGACGCAGGCGAAGCCGACATCGGTGTCAACCTCGACATCGACACCGGTTTCTATTCCTGTGTCTCTGCCTTCCACATCCACCTCCAGAAGGCCCCCTCCACCCCGCCCACAGACAGCAAGACCTACAAAACCCAAGGGGCCCCCCCGCCGGGGCCCAAAAAGGAAATTTTACCTCCTCCTTCGGCGGTCTCTGATCCATGTTGCTCGGACGACTCCGAGGACATGGACACCTACCGCCCTAATTTTCCAAAACCGTCGCTGGCGACGGTTAAAATAAATCGCAAGTCGTCCGCCAATTCTTCTAAGACCTGAGATGGCCACACTCCTTCAATGGAACTGTCGTGGATTCCAGAGGAATATTGACGACATCAAGGTCCTCCTGAGGGCACATGAACCTCTCTGCGTGTGCCTTCAGGAGACATTCTTGCAGACAACCAACAATCCCACTATCCGGCACTTTTCTCTCATTCGCCGGGACCGGGATGGAGATGGTCCAGCTCACGGAGGTGTTGCCATCCTCTTGAGCAACCATTCTCCATTCCAGGTCATTCACCTCACCACACACTTAGAGGCGGTTGCCATCCGCCTCTTTGTGGGATTTTCTTTGACTGTCTGTTCTGTCTATCTCCCACCCGGAGGCATCGTTTTCCAGAATGACCTTGATGACCTCGTCTCACAGCTGCCGTCCCCCTTCCTCATCATGGGGGACTTCAACGGCCACAGTCTGCTCTGGGGCAGTGCTGACACCAACGGGAGGGGCCGGGTCCTGGAGCAGTGTCTCCTGGATCCATCGCTCTCCCTGCTGAACACCAGTGTCAGTACTTACTTTCACACCCCAACCCACACATTCACTGCCATTGACCTCACCATCTGCTCCTCCTCGATCCTTCCACTCTTTACATGGGAGGTCGAGAACAATCCACATGGAAGCGAACACCTCCCCGTGGAGTGTACCATCTCTCGTGGGGGGGGGGCCTTGCAGCCCTTCGCGTGTCTCCCGGTGGAGGCTTGATCAGGCTGACTGGAGTGGCTTCAAGCTCTTGTCTGAGCTTGATGAGCACTCTGTCAGCCAGGAGCCCATCAATGTTGCAGTGGCGGAGTTGACGGACTGCATCGTCCATGCAGCTGCCTCTACTATTCCTCATACCTCGACTCGGTTTTCACGGTTCCCAAAACCGTGGTGGAATCCCGACTGCACCGCAGCTCGTAAGGCTCAGAACAAGGCTTGGGGGGTGTTTCGGAGATATCCGACGTCCCCCAACCTCGAAGCATTCAAACGCGCCAGGGCGAAAGCCCATTTCATCTGGCGCCAGAGCCAGAAGGAATCTTGGATGAAATATACATCTTCTATCACCTGCACGACCAGTTCTAAGGTTGTGTGGGATAAGGTCCGGAAGATGGGTGGGAAGTGCACGTCCCACTCATTATCGATCCTGGAGCACAATGGACAGGCAATTGCCGACACTCTGGGGGAGTCATTCTCCTCCATCTCCTCATCTACCTCTTCCCCGAGTTTCTGGCCCAGAAGGGCAGGGCGGAATGCTCTCCGCTGTCCTTCCATTTGAATGGCCTGGAGTCTTACAACAGGCCATTCACAGCGGAGGAGTTTCACCTTGCTCTGCACAGGTCTCGTGCATCTGCTGTAGGGCCAGACAATGTCCATTATGGACATTGTCTGGCCCTAACAATGACAATGTTAACCTAGACAATGTCCATAATGTCCAACATCTCTCACCATCGAGTAAGGATCGACTGCTCCGACTATTCAACCGTATTTTCATAGAGGAGCAGTTTCCGGACTCCTGGCATGGAGATTCGTCATTCTTCGTGACCTTCACAGCTTCGGCTTGCGAGGTCACATGCCGATCTTCATCGTAAACTTTTTATCTTCTCGAATTTTTCGAGTTCGTGTCGGCAACACTCTATTGCGGCCTTTCCCCCAAGAACAGGGGGTGCCACAAGGCTGCGTTCTGAGTGTTACGCTTTTCGCTGTCAAGATAAATTCCATTACACGGCAACTTCCTCCGACTGTAGGCAATGCCCTCTATGTTGATCACTTTAGCATCTTTTGCTCATCGTCCAGCATGAGGGTCATTGAACGACAACTGCAAACTGCCCTGAACAATCTCTCGGTTTGGGCGACGGCCAATGGGTTCCGGTTCTCCCCACAGAAGACTGCTTGCATGCACTTTTGCCGCAAGCATAATCTTCATCTGGACCCTGAGCTGTGGCTCGGGGGTAACATCATTCCAGTTGTGGCGGAGACTAAGTTTCTCGGTCTCATCTTCGACCAGAAATTGACCTTTTCATCTCATATTCGACATCTCAGGTCCAAGTGCATGCGGGCATTGAACATCATCAAGGTCCTCTCCTCCCTCTCTTGGGGGGCGGACTGATGCTCTTTGCTTCGCCTGTACTTGTCCGGTCGAAACTGGACTATGGATCCCAGCTGTATGACTCCACCTGGGATTCGGTGGTGAAGGTGCTGGACCCACTCCATCATCAGGTCCTCCGTGTGTGCACGGGGGCCTTCCGCACTTCACCGGTCCAGAGTCTCTACGTTGAGACCAACGAACCGTCCTTATCTATTTGCCGTCAGCAGTTGTCCCTGCAGTATGCAGCAAAATTGCGATCCTGCCAGGCCATCTCACTTGGGACTGCGTTTTCAGTCCCAGGTGGGAAACGTTATACCAGAATCGGCCAACTGCCATTCGTCCTTTCGGTTTGCGTGTCCGAGGTTACCTGTGAGACATCAACACCAGTCTCGATAGCATCGCACAGTCGACAGCTGAGCCACTTCCACCTTGGCTCGCTGTTTCCCCTTCCTGCGATTTTTCCCTGTGCAGGATGGGGAAGGCCTTTACTCCCGACTATGTGTACCGGCAACTCTTTGCCAGCCATCGTGCTGAGCACCCGGACTTCTTGCCTGTCTTCACAGATGGCTCAAAGTCCGGCACTTCAGTAGGATCAGCCATGGTCTGCTGTGATGTAATCATTGCAGACCAGATCCCACAGCAGTGTTCCATCTTCACTGCTGAGTTGCATGCTATCATAATTGCCTTGGACCATATAGCAGCTAAGCATCATCGTCGGTGTGGGCTTTACACCGACTCACTTAGCTCACTACAGGCTTTGATCTCAGTTAGGCATCGGCCTCACCCTGTTCTCTCCAAGATCCGCCAGCAGCTCCATCGTCTGGCAGCCACCACCACGAATCAGGGGCAATGATTTGGCAGATTCTGCTGCCAGATCAGCCACGCCCCTGTCCGACTCTCCGTTGCCGGTTCCATATGTGAATTTCCGGCAGCGTTTCACCATCGAGCTCCGGGCACAGTGGCAGAGATCTTGGTCTGAACAGGTTGCTAACAAGCTCTTCGAGATCAAGCCCATTGTCAAACCGTGGCAGTCTTGTTACCGCAGGAATCGCAAGGAGAAAGTTGTACTTGCTCTGCTCCGCTTAGGTCACTCGTTTTTAACACACTCTTTTCTTAAGGTGGACGCAGAACCTAAGTGTGAGTTTTGTGACACCATTTTAACTGTGAAGCATATTTTAATTGAATGTCCAGCTTTTAATTTCGAACGAAAAATGTATTTTAACTTTCATAATTTTATGTCTGAGCCTCTTACACTCGGACATCTTTTATCTGATCATTGTGTTTTACCGCCAGTTTTTACCTTTTTAAAGCATTGTGGCTATTTTAATAGACTTTGACGTTACCTTGTACTTTTTATATCTAACCCAGGCTTTACACCTGGGTTGTTTTTTACTATATACATCTTGTTGTTTTTGTTATATTTACATCTTGTTTTTATTGTTTTTCTGTTATATCTTTATACATCTTGTTGGTTTTATCTTTTGCCTTTTACAGCACTTGGTTTTAACTTTGGTTCAGGGGTACTTGACTTTTAGCTTCTATTTATCTCATTTGGTGCATTTATAGCCTCAGTAGCTCATGTGTCAAAAAACCCCAAACAACCAACCAACCAACCATGGTGTGCAAAAAAGTGCCACTCAGAGATAAAACAAACAACCAACTTAGACTTTTGACTATCAGCAAACTCTAAACCTAACAAAAGCAGTGTCAAAAAAACATTTTGTTATAAAAACAAGATAATTAAATTAAAAATGGAAAATATATCTGAATAAAGAACTCTGAAAAGAATATTTAGTAAATATTTCAAAGCATTTAATGTTTAACTGAAGCACTGAATTTGAGAATGAATCACTTTATTATGAAGCTCCATAACTACTACAAAAAAATTTTAATTCTAAAATTCCAACAGAAATTTGGGTTAAAAATTGCAATATCCTGACCTTAATTAATGTATTTTGTTGAATGTAATCAAAACTATTACTAAATAAAGCCCTACCTTTTAAAATCATGATCTGAGGTTATCCTATGGTTCTCCCAGTATCTGCCATTAGAGATCACTAGTAGTTTCCTTTTCGATCGTTTCAAATTAATTATTGTTTATAATCACAGTATCCATTTAAGAAGCAATAAAAAAAATAATTTTAGAAACATTAGAGTAAAGAAAAGGTTTTTAAAATCGTAAGTCTGCCAAAATATTGATTGAAAGCCAGTAGTGTAGTTCCTGGATGATGCAATTTCCAGTAGTAATAAAATCAATATCTATATGTTAAAACTTTACAAAGCATTACAATGCTACTAGAGCTATAAATAGCCTGAAGTATCAGGAATCACAACCAATCAATAACTATGTACGGTATGGCAGAATAAAGTTATAAACTAAATTGTCGCTACTTGATGCTATTTACAGTGATTGAACATGCACTTAAGTTCACTTCAGATTTGAATAGATTTATTTTTAAACTTTATCATATTTTTTTCAAGTGGAATCAAAGGTAAAAAATATGTATCATAGATTTGAATGTTATTTTTAATATCTGATTAGAAACAGTTAAAAAAAATTGCAGATTTGTATTTGGGAAAAAAAAAATTTACAACCTTGTACTATGGAAAAAACTTTACTTCTCACGTCACTAGAATTTGAAAGGTGAAAACAATTAATGTGGCTACTGCATAGAAAGAGTTAAAATACTTTATATGAATGTCACTGTAAAACCTATCAAACTTCACCCATCTGATGCAAGCTTCCATCTTAAAAACAGGAAACCTGCTGTTCTTTCTCAGATCTCATTGCAAGCATCTTCCAGCAAAAGCTGGAATAGTCCCCTTTAAAGGAAGATAGGGTGCTGATTTACCTACACAATAAGATTGCCAGTGTCCTAGCTTCCTTTGAAGTGAATACAAACTCAGTTACTGATTGCACCATCGATATGCTTTAGGTTTATTTTCTACTTTTTAGAGCCATGTTAGAAGTTGGGAATTTTTTAAATTTTTTTATTATATTTTTTGTTTACCTATCTTCCTATTGCTTTTGACTTTGACATTTGTTAGTTTGTGGATTTGTCAAAACAGTTGTTTCACCATATCTTTCAAACATGATGGAGAAACTTCATGATTTATGTGTCAAATCAAGGCTTGTAATGTGCTATAAAATTGACACTCCCATGCAGGGGCAGATTGGGCCTCCAGAACACAGGGCAATATCCCAGTGGGCTGATCAAATTTTGGCCACTTGACATAAAATAACTTCTCGTAAGTTTTTTGGCTTATTAATACAACACTCTTTTTTTATTTGCATCTTGATGAAACATACATATTTTAAGTTTTTCTTCAACAACAAACAATGCAACCCGGAGTTTCCTTTCAAGAAGCATTCAGAAGAAACCTCTTAGTAATTAGAGTTCGGGGAGGGGGTGGGGGGATGGAGACATGAAAGCCATAAAGCAGCTGTGAACTACAGAGGAACAAATACAGCAACCAGAAGTAGGTTGAAAATGAGCAAACTGAGCGGTTAAATTTCACTGATTTCAAATCCCAGATGTTTTACAATTATCCCTCGGAAATCATTTAAACACACGCAGAAGGGCTGGATACATGGAGACGTAGTAGATGTTTTATGATGGGATGTAACCATGTTGTTTTCTGAAGCACACTGATTGTTGCTAGAAGGTGTTGATAGTGGTTCCCTTTAATCTTGAATGACAAGGTGATCTCACTAAATAGTAGCCTTCAGTTTCCAGAAATTGGTTTCCTTGATGGGGGATGTTTGTTCAACATATAACAGATGACAGACATAATGACAATGAACTTTCAGTGAATGATTATTTATGGCACACAAGAGACTGAGAGGTATGGAAGATGGTTTGGGGGTGAGACATTAACCCTTAAGACATTCAAAATGTGATAAACACTTTCAGTGCATAAACGTTCTTTCAGTATCAACAGAGTTAGATATAAATTTGAGGTCGTGATGATTTTAGTTTAGGGTGTTTTTTCTTCCCACATTGTGAACTGACAGTCAGTCAACATTATACAGGAGAATCTGTATAATAATTATGTTGTATAGTACTTATATTGGTAGAATCAGACAATCAGAACTACACAAGCAACATAAAGGTAAATATTTGACTTTCCGATTTCTTTCAATAGATTTTTTTTTTTTTGCTGTTTTGTCTTTGCAAAAACAGAATGAATGTTTTTTTTCTCAAAACTGATCAGAATTTATGCTATGATATGAAATATTTTTAACCCTTTGTTCAACTCGCTGTATTTTTTACTGTGTAAACGATGTGTAAGAAAAAAAAATCAATATGAACCAAAACCTATAGAAGACTGGATTTTTTGTATTTGGTCATTAACTGAGATTTCGTGATATTTTTGTTGAACACCAGCCATTTTTACTGTGTTAATTTTTTATCGTAGCAATTTTACATAAACCAACTTTGGAAATATTAACACATTTTTTATAAAGAATTTAAAAAAAAACTTGATAGTGGTTCCCTTTAATCTTGAATGATAAATCAAAAATCCAGAATAACCAAACACAACCATTGGCCATAAAGTTTTAAATATACCAAATCAAAACTTTTCCTTCCAAGTACATTTTGTTTTCATTTTTTGAGTTTGTCTTGTTTTAGAGTTAAACATTTTTAAATTGCAGAAAAAATCTAAGCATGCCTGTATAAAATCAAAATTTCCTGAATTCTCGTTGGTTCAATTCTCATGATTCTTTTCCTTTAAGCTTGCATTGTTTTGTTCACGTGGTTCACTCCAAAATGTGATTTTACATTGCATTAAAAAAGAATGTAAAATGTGAGTTTCTAGAGTGCCTTAAATTGTTTAAATAAACTGAAAACTATATTTACAACTACAGCAAAGACATACATGTTATTTTTTTTAATTTAACCCATGTTACTGAAATTGGAGTCTAAAAAATTTTTCTACATTTCCCACTGGAATATTTCACATAATTTTTTTAATTTTTAAAGTTTGAAAACAATCTATTGGCCAAGTTTTTACTTTTTATCAGTAGTGAAGTGCACTACCAATTTGATCATCAGGAAGAAAGGCATTATTTGCTCAAAGGATGAGAGTTATCAGGGAAATTTTAATGCTTTTTAAATTCGATTGTTTATGTGTTTCTCGTTTTCAAAAAAAAAGCAAGAAAATGTAATTTGTTAAATAAGAAGCAGAAAAAAAAGTGGTTTTGCTATGATTGGGATTTGAACCCACGTCTCCTGGAGATTTTTTCAGCTTATTTCATGAATTCCTTGTCTACAAGACACATCCTGTGATTCTTTACTATGCAAGAAAATGTTTTCATTTTGTTGCCTGTATGTTTGTTTGTTTTTCTATTCTGTCTGTAGGCATCCAACATTTTTACTTTTAAAGTTAAAGAAATATTTTGTTAGTTTAGGTATTGATTCAATTTAAAGATTCGCATTTTTCAAATCTCTCAAATGTTTAAACTGAATATTGCAAATGATGTACCTATGAAAGAAATTCGAAATTTTCTTGGTAGAATGTGAAGCTCATGATGTTTGCATAGGCAACAATGCATTTATCACTTACCCTCAGAGGTTAAAAGGCAACTTTTTTGTTTCAAAAATAATTGTTTGCCTTTAGAGATGAATTTAAAATTTTTTTAAGTTGGATAGGTTTTGAAATATATGGTACAATTTGCAAAAAATTAAGTTTGCCCTCTAACAGAGAAAAAATTTGAAATTACAAATTTTTAAACAGATATTGCAAGTGATGTATTTATGCTTGAAATTTGAAATTTTTATTGTAGAATGTGAAGGTCATGCAGTTTTCATTTGCAGCAGTAAGTTGGTCCTTTTCACAAAGGGTTTTGGGAAACACAGTTGTTTTAAGAAATGTTGGAAAATTATTTTTCAGTTGGATTGGTATTAATGAAATATTTCCATTTTAAAATTCGTTACTCAGTTTTCATTTACATCGTTATAGGGAACTAAATATGAAAAAAGGTGATACTTTTAATGAATTCTGTAAATGATTTGTTTACAGTAGAAATTTCTGTGATAGAGTGTCAAGAGATAATACAAAAGTCAAGAGAGAGATTCCATTGACAGCAACAATCTGCCCTATCACATGGATGTGAAAAAAACAACTTTTAAATTTACGAGATAAAAGACAAATACTTATTTACATTGTATAAATACTAACATAATACTATTATTTGTCATTTCCTTGTAATCCATTAATTCAGTAATCCATTAATTCAAACAGTAATCCATTAATTCAAACTAAATCTTTTAAAAGTTTCATTCTCTTTGAAAACGAGATTCCCATATCCACTAGAAGTGACTCCTTTCTACTTTAAACTTCGAAATTCGTAACTCTAAAAGGAGCAAACACACCTAAACCAGGTCTGTCCAACCTGCAGCTCATGAAAAAATAATCAATATACTAAATCTGGCTCATTTTTTGACAAACATTTTTTTTTTGGTGCATAACTAAACTCTTTTGCCAATTCACAGTACTCATTAAATATGTGTAATTTTGTTTTTTAATCGAGATATTTTCTTTATTCTTTCAAAATATATTTTTTTGTAATTCATTATTCATTGTATTGTATGTTTTCGCTTTTAAGAAGATAATTATTTTTTCTGCTGCCCTTTAAGAAAATACACTGCTGGCCATTAAAAGTGCAACACCAGGAAGAACTCATCAGATTGTCCTGAAATATTCAAGATGCGTAGCCCATGGGAGAACATGTAAATGATTTAAAGCACATCATATGTGATAGTAATGCCCCCTGGAAGTGGTATAAGCAGAGATTGTGTTTGCTCGTAGTTCTTGCGCACTAAAGGATCAAGAATGCCCCATCGAAGAACACAGCATCCATACGACCAGGTTTTTGATCCAGGTCTTCGACCAGACTTTGATCGAAGGAGAATTTTGGAATCACGGAAGGCGGATTATTGTACCGAGACATTGGTGCTCGTGTTGGGAGAAATGCTGCCATAGTTATGAGAATATGGCATCAGTGGGTAGAGGAGGAATGAACTCACCGACGTGAAGGATTTCAACAGCCCTGTCACACAAATGAATGAGAGGACAGACATCTCGTGCGCATGACTTTGAATGATCATACAGCCACATCAAACACCTTTAGCTCAACAATTAGGATGTGTTGCACATCAACCAGTGTCCGCACGTATGGTTCGATGTCTGCAGCATCAGGGCATCTTTGCTAGGCAGCCATTGCTTCAGCTACCCTTGACTCTACAACACAGGCGTATGCGACTGCAATAGTGCCAAGAACGTTGCACATGGATGTGCAAATGTTATTGCATCATCTTTTCAGACAAATCCCTCTTCAGTATGCAGCACCATGATGGACGAATCCATATCTGGTGGTACCGCATCGACAGGCTCAGTGAGACATGCATGATGCCATGCCATTCAGGTCCAGCCCCTGGTGTTATGGTATGGGGTACCATTGGACTCAACTCACGCATGCGCCTCGTACTCATTACCAGTATTTTGAACAGCCAGCATCACATTACTAAGGTGTTGGAGCCTGTGGTTGTACCTTATCTTCAGGTGCTCTCTGGTGCCATTTACCAGCAGGACAATGCCCAACCACATGTGCATGCATCTTCCAACAATTCCTGGATAGCCACCATGTGACACTTCTGCCTTAGCCTGCACATTCACTGAATCTGTCCCCAATTGAGCATGTCTGGTCCTTGATCTCATGACGACTGGCACACCAGACACCAGCAGCTGCTACAACAGATGAACTTTGGCTACGTATCGAAACTGCATGGAGTGACATTCCCCAAACACACATCCAACATATCCTCTCAATGCTGAACCGTGTAGCAGCAGTTATTGCCGCTCATGGTGGCTACACACGATACTGATTTTTTGTATTCCACAAGTCTAACTGAGTTGTATTTGTAATCATTTGATCCTTGTAACATAAGCTATTTATTCACTAAATATGGCTTTGATATCTCTTGTCTTTCCTGGTGTTGCACTTTTAATGGCCAGCAATGTAATTATTTTCCCTAGTGGCCATAGATGTACTGATATGCCTCTCAGCATCTGCACAGGGGGCTTTGCAAAAAAGTTAAATATTTACACCATATGATCAGCTTTTGGAAAATCGTTTTAAAAGTATTTTAGTAAGGTATATTGATTAAAGAGACCTTGGTTCAAACCTCGTGTGAGGCATGAATGTTTGTGTTGTCTTTCTGCTGAGGTCTCTCCTTCCTCACAGACCTTCTACTATGGCGTATTAAACTGGCATGCTCCTGTTTAGACCTCTGTGGCAAGCAATTGCTTGAGGAGGTATTTATTTATTATTTATAAAATTAAGAAAATATTTTGAATTAAAACACAAGCTTTTGTATTTTATACAGAAAAATGTAGTAATTTTAGTTTTTACATAAAATATCTAAGTTCTAAAAATTTAAATTGTTAAAAAATGCAGAAAATATTAAAACAAAGATTGTAATATGAAATTCTTCCAAAATTTGATAATTGATAGTAAATTGTAAGCCCCCTCCTCTGAGGATATTTCTTGAGGGGGAGGCCCTGAGATTTTCCTGCATGCCATTATTAGTAGCTATTCATTTATCTTAGATTGGATGGAATTGATTTAAATGATACTTAAAGTAGAGTGAAGGGAAGTTGAGCAAATAAATTTATGTATTTCAAAATTTATTATTACTGAAAATAAGGTTTAAAGTTTTTTTTCCTAGTTCTAGATCAGTTTTTCTTCTAGGAGAAATTAAACCATCTAAACTGATTAATACCAAAGTTTATGGAAAAGGTTTAGAGCTTTGGATTTATTTTGTTCCCATGAAATTTTTGAACAAAAGTGGAAAAATAAAAACCTGTTGGTAACAATATAAACGTTGACCCCAAATAGTTTGAAAATTTTTTCTTAAATTAATGTGCCTCATCACAAATGATAGAGAATAATTTGAGCTTCTTAATGTTTTTTGAATGGTCTCATTATTAAATGTATCCATAGTTAAAAAGTTATTGTCGCAAAAATAATATATATATATTTTTTTTGTTCATTTTAGTGAGACTAGGGCTGGGTTGTTTTACCTTTGAGCAGCGCTTTTTTTGCAAACAATGGACTAAATGGCCATGTCGTAAGACCCTGAGGGAGGAGGTTGGTGGGATGGGGACCCACTTGACACCTGTTAGAAGACAGATGGAAGCCTCCTATCAAGACTATTCCAAATGTTCTTTAACATGCACAAGGTATGGCTCTCACACACACGAAACCATGACTTAAAGTCCCGCTATGGATGTGGCTTTTCTGAGCCCATCAGTGTCCCCTACTGACTACTACTACGGAGCCATCATTGTCCCCTACTAATTTTTTCCCGCCCTTCCTAACTACTGAGGGCAGGGCAGGAAAAAATCTCAGCATTCACCCAGTCGGGACTTGAACTTGGGAACTGGAGTCGGTAAGGGTAGGGAAGTCCTAGAAAACACTTTAACTGAACAACCGCATAGAAAATTGAAATGGAAATGCGGCAGATAAGAAAATATATAGTTAATAATGTATAGTCAAAGCAAAAATAAAGGTAAAACATAAACAATAAAAATATATTAATTGTTTTAATGAGAATTCACCTCCCTCGAAGTTAGATTTCTTGGCCTCTATATATTCTTGTTGTTTCACAAATTTAATATATATGATGTCATCAGTAGCTCGCAGGTCACATAAAATGAGATGGCGTGGCACAGTTTGCCCAGGTCTGTGCTCGAGGATCGCCTATACATTATGAAACATCTCAAAAAGAGCAGATTAGAGATTGTATTACATCATATACATGAGGGAGAATAAGATATAAATGGAATAAAGTGGTATCATGCAATGCTAACAATTATTCCATGCAGTTAGTAATTTATTTTATATGTTGCAATGAAAAGAATCAGCTAATGTAGCTAATACTCACTTGCTATGCTTATTACCAAAAATGAAAACTTACAAAAAAGGAAAGTGTTATGTGAACATGGAATTGGGGGAAAGTGTTCAACCAAGCCTAATGTGGTAGTGTGATCTAGGAGAGAGAGATCTGGCATCAGGGCCTCTCGAGGAGGTGGTTGTGTTTTGGTGTGCTGAGTGATTTTACTGGCTAAATACTGGGGGTATAAGATTATTTGAAGTTTATAGCGTGTAAATTTAGGGAATTTTTATGTTCTATCTTCTTGAAAAACTTTATTCTATCAAGTAATTTTGTGAATTTTGTGAGTGTGCACTTTAATATGAACTTTCATTAAAATGGTGAACGGATCATGCAAAAAAAAAATCTTCACCAACTGGATTTAAAATAAAAATGAAAAGAAATAAATCATATAATCCCTTGAGTAAGACTGATATGGAAAACAAGGAATTTACACAAGAAAACTCCATACTAATAAAGGATCTAAAAGTGTCATCAGAATCTGATACTTCACCCACCAAATCAATTGAAGAAAACTCAGAAACAACAACTTTACCGTCGGAACAACAAGATGGTTGACTACACGGAATTACAGAGGTAACTACTGATACATATAAACAGAATATTGCTAATACCATTAATGATATTAAAAATAATTGTGACGATGATTCAAAATATTCTATAATTACTTCACTTGATTCAGAGAACTTAAATCCATCGGAACTTAAAAGACTTTGCTCTGGTTGTATCGGGAATCAAATATGAAACTAGTGGTTTAGATATACAAAAAGTTTCTTCTTTTTTTAATAATCTCTTAGGAGAGAGAATCTTGGGAAGATTTATTTCGTTTGGTAGACTATTACTTTTTCCTAAATCTATTACTCAACAGGATAAGATTTTAAAATTGTCAGAAATTCTATCAATCCCTGTTAAGGTTGAATTTCCAAAATTCATTAAATCTATTCTGGGCACTGTAATTAATGTGCCAGTTAATATTCATGATTCTGTCTTATTAGATATGCTTTCAGATCAAAATGTACTAAGCTTAAGAAGAATGATGCATTTTGATAATGAAGCTTTAACTAAAAAAAATTCAAATGGTTCAAGAACTCATAAGGTTGTAATCGAATTTGAGGGAGATACACTTCCTTCATACTTTTATATTGGTTTTAACTGTCACTCTGTTAAAAAATGCAACCTTCCACCCAACCTTTGCCTTCATTGCTATAAATTTGGGCATGCTATTTCTACCTGTACAGGTAGACAAGTCTGCAAACGATGTGGAGGAAAACATCACCACAGATAATGTGTTTCTAAATATTTGAAATGTCCTAACTGCCTTGGACCCCACCCAACGACCTGGGCCAGCTGTATAATCAGAGTAATAGCATGCAAAGCCAGGACAATTCAATTAGAGGAAGGCATTTCCTGGCAAGCAAGCATTTGTAAAAGCTAAAACTTTAATAAACAACTATAAACAAACCTATAACATTGACTTAAACCTCACTGCTGAAGATAAGCCTAAATTAGAAGATTCAGATTACAACAGGATTGAAACTGACATTTCTGAAGACCTGAGAGTGCACTCTTCAATGAAATTTTCTGCGAATATCACAGAGAGCTTCCCAGTTCTTCCTTCAATGTCAACGGCAACCAGAACCAAAACTGTAAACAATCAAATTAATCAAATGGACTACTCCATTCCAGTGTTAAAAAGAATATTTCTGGAAGCAAGAACTCATCTAATAAAAATATAACTAAACCTCAAACCACACAAAAAAAGATTTATTAAATAGAAAAGAATTATCAGCTAAAACAAAGCTGAATGGTGACAACAAACATCACATACTTGAACTCTTAACTAAACTACTAGACTACATGTTGCCTAGTGGTCCAGAACTTAATTTAATAAAAGATATTCTCTTATAGACAGCAGATCTATAATATTACAGTGGAACTGTCGAGGTCTAACAAGCAAACAGAACTTTATAAAACATTGGATTAGAACTAAGAACATTCAAATTATGTGTTTTCAGGAAACACAAACCACAAAATTACCAAACTTTAACAATTTTATAACATACCACCAGAAAAATAGTACTCATTCAAGAGGAGTATCTACATGTATAAAAAAATCACTACCACAAAGAAGAGTGGACTTGAATTTGATACATGATAAGCTTGAAGTTGTAATTGTTCAAACTAAACTAAATAATCATATAACTTATATAATTAACATTTATAATTCTGGTTCTACTATTACATTTAATCAGTACTCTAAAATTATTGAAAATATTAATGGAGAATATATCATCTGTGGGGACTTTAACACCCATAATAAGCTATGGTATTCATACAGAAATGAACATAAAAGTACACACTTAATTAAATTCATAGAATACAATAATTTTATATTATTAAATGAAAAACATACAACTTGCTTAAATAGAAATAATAATGAATCCATAATAGATTTAACATTATGCACAAATAAAATTTTAAAAAATCTACAATGGTCTATCTCTGAAGACAACTATAATAGTTGTCTTCAGAGATATATACATTTACCCATTTTCATATTTTATAAAAAATTTAAATATACAAAACCTACAATACAAACAAGTAATTGGAATAACTGTAAAGATGAGATAGATAAAAAAAAAAACTAGATGATATAAAAAATGAATATATAGAGATTATAGAATTTTTGAAAAACACAAAAAGCAATAATACCACTACAGTTATTAAAAAAATACCCAAAAACAATTTTTGTTAATAAATTAATAGCTATTCACAGACGTGCTGAAAGGAAAATGATAAGAAAAAGAACATTTAGAGATGCTGAAAATTTTAATAGACTAAGCAAAGCAATAGGGAAAAAATTAAAAATTTACAATCACTTAATTGGAAAATATTTACAGAAAATTTAAGACCTCAAACAACAACTACAAATCTATGGAGGATATATAAAAAATTATATAATGAGACCACACCTACAAATCCCATACAAACATATGCTATCAAAAACAAAACCTTACTAGAAACTGCAGAGGACCTAGCACAAAATTTTATAAATATAAATAAAATAAATACCCCCTCAAGCAGCTGCTTGCCACAGAGGTCTGACAGGAGCCTGTCAGTTTATATGCCACAGTAGGAGATCTGAGAGGATGGCAGGACCTCAGCAGAAAAACGACACACACATCCATGCCTAATCCGGGGCTCGAACCCAGGTCCCTTAGATCAGTAGCCAAGCGTGCTAACCACTCGGCCACGGGACGGCTCAAAATTTTATAATCAACATAAAAAACCTATAAATTAAATAGAACAAATGCAAAAAAATTCAAATATAATGCATAAATTTTTCCATTGTAAAACTACAGAATACTTAAATCTTTCTTTTACTGTAAAAGAATTAAAAACTGCAATAAAAATTTTAAAACAAAACAATACACCAGGCCCAGATGGGATTACAAATAAAATTTTAAAAAACCTTACTAATAAATGGATCATTAAATTACTAAAATTATTCAATGACTTTTGGATTCAAAAAGAATACCCAAAAAATTGGAATGAAAATTTTATGATTTTTATTAAAAAAAAAGGCAAACTGGCTGACAACTTACTGTCTTATCATCTGATTTGTCTTAGTTCTAACATCCTTAAACTATACAAAAGATTAATTTTTAATAGACTGAATTGGCACTTTGAGAGATTCAATTTAATTGATAAAAACTTCTTTGGTTTTAGACCTGGACGTTCTACAAAAGATCTATTAATTACTCAATTTTCTATCCGATGCCAAATATGCCATCAAAAATGGTTTATTTTTGGTTGCTGTTGTTTTTGATTTGAAAAAAGCCTTTGATTCTGTCTCACATCAAGATCTTATTTCAAAAATTAGAAAATTTAAAATCTGTGACAACATATATCATTTTTTTTTCACAAATTATTCAACAAAAACAATTTACAGTGAAAATTGGCAATAACATCATCATCATCATCCTCAAGCAGCCATGGGCTACGGAGGTCCAACCAGACCATGCAGTTTAATTCTCCAAACTTATTTGTCCTGAGCTACATCCAGCCACTGCACACCAATTCTAACAAGGTCCTGTTTAACATTGTCTGCCCACCGTATCCTAGGTCTCCCCTTCCTTCTGAGGCCACTAGGCACACTGTTCATAACCCTATTCGCCAATCTATAATTATCCATACGAGCAACATGGCCAAACCAGCAGAGTCTCTCTCTGCACAATATGCTGCTTAAAGGAGGTTGCAGACTCCTTTGCCTAATTTCATCATTAGTTACAAAGTTAAACCACCTAATACCCAAGATACTACGTAAGCATCTAGAATCAAAAGCATCTAGTTTCCTGTTATCTTGTTTACACAGCGTCCAAGTTTCACTACCATATCTAACCCTAGAAAGAACCAAACTATTATACAGTCTAATTTTAGTCTTTAGGTGTATACGACTATTTCTTCACAATCTCCATAGATTCTTAAAAGTCCTGGCAGCAATCCCTATTTGTCTGTTAATCTCATGCTGCACATCACCAGTATCTGTTACATAGCTCCCAAGGTAATTAAACTGTGACACCTACTCAAGACTGCAACCATTCAGATGAACTGAATCACAACCAGCCTGACCAATTTTCATCACTTTAGTTTTCTCTCTGTTTATAACCAAACCTACTCTACTACCAGTCTCATCAACAGCTCGAATGAAAGAGTTCATCTCATCAACATCATTTGCCAAAAGGGCTAAATCATCATCATAATCTAAATCAGAAATTTTCGTATCTCCGGACCATTTAAGGCCAAAATCCTTCAGTGAATTTCGTATAACATAATCAATAACCGAACTAAAGAGAAAAGGAGAGAAAATGCAACTTTGTCGAACATCAGACGTAACGCTAAACCAATTTGCTACAAGCCTTACCAACTCTCACACATGACTCAGTGTTATTATAGAGAGCTTTCATTATGTTAACTAACTTGTCTGGTATACCATATGATTTCACAATCAACCACAAATTATGACGATCAACAGAGTCGAAAGCCTTTTTGAAATGAACAAAGCTAGCAACCAAAGGTTTCTGAAACTCTAAACATTTCTGAAGAATCTGCCTAAGTGAAAATATCCGATCCACACATCCCCTACCACTTCTGAATCCATATTGTTCATCATGCAATTGAGTGTCAACCAGATTCTTAATTCTATTAAGCACAATCATGGAAAGAACTTTACCTGGAACAGAGAATAAGCTGATACCCCTATAGTTATCACAAGAACTGCGATCACCTTTTTTGAAAATAGGGATAACAATAGCTCTGGTAAAATCCTTAGGAACCATGCATTTTTATCATAAAACATATTCAAAATTTCGGTCATTCATGTGGTAACCAAAACATTCCCAGCTCTATGCATTTCAGTAGTAATTTCATCTACCCCTGGGGATTTGTGAAGTCTAAGTTTAGAAATAGCCAAAATAACTTCAGATTGTGTTATAGGGCCAACATTAAAGCCACCAATGCATCTATCATTATTTGCAAACAATGGGAGTAGAACTAACTACATTGTTTAGAACATCACTGAAATACTCAGCCCACCTAGCCATGACAGAATCCTCCCCTTCTATAACCTTACCTTGTTTATCCTTCAATCCTTGTATGCCTCTCCGTTTTCTACCACATAAAACATTAACTATCTGGTATAGCTCTCTGTTGTTGTGCTGTCTAACAGCTTCCTCGGCTTTGTCAGCCAAACCATCAAGCCAAAGATTCTTATCAGTAGCTAACTGATCCTTTACATGTTTATTAAGCTCTCTGTAATCCTTTCTATTAGGACTAGTAGGGTACTGATTAAGGACATTCCTGCAGTTCCTTCTTTCTCAAATAAGCTCAAGTGCCTTATCACTCAAATAATTCTGCCTCCTCTGCTCCTTTTTACCTAAAAGAGTACTGTTAGTTTCCAAAAAAGCCTGTTTAAAACGGCCCCATTCATCCTCAACTTCATTAATAAGCAAACCATGACTGTCATAATGACTAAATAACCTATCATGGTAAGCTTTAGCTATAACAGGGTCTTTCAGAACTTTAGTATTAAAGGTAAATTTTTTAACCCTATCACAACACTTTTTAAGTTTAAGTTGCAAGACACTTTTAACAAGGTAATGGTCAGATCCAATTTCAGCTCCCCTATATGCCCTATTATTCCTAACAGAACTAGCCCATTTGCTGTTAATTAATATGTAATCAATCACATTCTTATGCAGCCCATCAGGTGAAACCCATGTGTACTTATGTATGTCACGGTGTTTGTAATATGTGTTAGTTATTCTGAAACCATTGAGTTTGCTTACCTGTAGGAGACGTTGTCCATTGCCATTGCAGCTACCAATACCAAAAGGGCCTAACACCCCTCCCCAGAGGTCAGAGTTAATACCAACTTTGGCATTGAAGTCACCTAGAACAAGGGTAATATCTCCTTTCTTGACAGAATTCAAAATATCCTGAAGTTGTTCATAAAACCTATCCTTCTCATCCTCATCAGCATCCTCAGTGGGGGCATAACAGTGGATAACATTCAAGTCTTTAATGTTTTTGTGAAATTTTGCTGTAAGAAACCTTTCATTAATGTACTCATATCCTAGAAGTAACAGAGCAATTCCTAGAAGCAACATTTTCTACACCTGGAAAAACCCCTATAATCAAAAAATTTATTAATGACTTCCAAGATGTAACCTTATATAACTTTTATGAAAAAGAACAATTACTATATATACTTAACAATAACCTCAGTGGAGATTTGATTCCTAAATTTCCATGTTGGATTTCAACAACTCCAATCATTATTGATAAAATTCGTGGAATTGATTTTAAAAAGCAATTTGATCCAACTATTGTAAAAATATTACCAGAGAATTATATCAATGAAAAATATAATAACTTTGTTCAAATCTATACAGATGGATCATTAAATTCTGATAAAACCATTACTTCTGGAGCAATATACTGCCCAATTGAAAAATACAAACAACAATTTAAATTTAATGAACCTGTTTTTCTAGCAGTTATATTTGCAATAAATTGGTCCCTGAAATTTAGTAATAAACATATAGTCGTTTTCACTGATTGTAAAAGTACTCTAGACATCTTTCAACAAAACCCATTTAAAAATAACTTCCCCATTTTTTTAAATGATATTTATTCAGTGACATATGATTACCTAAATAGAAATAATATAATATAATATAATAATATAATATAATAACTTTACAATGGCTACCCTTTCATGTGAATATAAAACATAATAAATGTGTAGATTTATTAGCTAAAAATGCAAAACATCTTAATAATACAATCACTACCCCTTTTCATTTTATATAAATAAAAAAAAATAAATACCCCCTCAAGCAGCTGCTTGCCACAAAGGTCTGACAGGAGCCTGTCAGTTTATATGCCATAGTAGAAGGTCTGAGAGAATGGCAGGACCTCAGCAGAAAACTGACACACACGAATGCCTTACCAGGGGCTCGATTTTATACTACACAAAAAATCAAATAAATCTAAAATATTAATTGAAATACAGAATTGGTATAACAACAAAGCAATTAATACACATCGTTATCAAATAAAATTGAAAAATTTTCAAACTATGGTTTAAGTAAAAGAGAAATAATTATAATACTCAGAATGAAAGCTAACTTAGCGCTCACGAACTCAACTTTATATAAATTTAAAAAAATTGATTTTCCAAACTGCAATAAATGTAATGTAAAACAAACCATAGAACACATAATATTTAATTGTAAAAATTACGAACCAGAAAGAAAATCTTATTTTAATAAACTAAAAGCATACAATATTAATATATATATATAACTTTAAAATATCTTAGAACCTACCAGTAAGAATCTTAAACCTATCCTATATAAACTATTAAGTCAATTTCTTAGAAATATTAATATTTTAGATAAATTGTAAAAAAATAAAAATATACCTATATAAAGGAAAAATAATTATATAGAGAAAAAAAACGATAAAAAAATGGAAAAAATACAAAAAAAAATAGAAAATAGATATATATATAAAAGAGAAATTTTCTTTTCACTAAAATTTTGTCTGAATGAGTCTACATCTATCAAGTTATTAGATGTAGGAATTTTCATTTGGGGATTTAATTTGGATTAGATTGGATCTAGGAGAGAGCAGGCCTTTAAAATTCTGGTAAAACAGTGTTAATTAGTAAATTGTCCCCCCCCCCCCCAGTAAGAGAAAAATGTGAAGAAAATGTATAATAGTGCTACAGCAAAATCTGGTTGTATTTTATGCAATGACCTTTTGGAGATATAAATAATAAAGTAGGATTATCACAGCTCAATTAAACACTAAAATTATTATGAGTTCAGACTTTTTCTAAGTATGTCTTCAGATTGTGGAGAAGAAAACCAATTTAGTTATTTTTCTAAGGCGAGATGTTTATAAGAATTGAACAGCTCGAGACTGTAGTAGTGTCATCTGTAACATAACACAGTGTTAAGATGCTTGTTGATTATAGGATGAAGGCAGTGGTGGATTTAATATTTAGACACCCCAGGCACGGAAATTATTTCAAGATGCCCCAAAGGGAGATTGGTTTGTTAAAAATGTAATGTTTCATTATGAAATTTCTAAATTCAAATATTCTGTATTATGTAAATGGTATATCGAATATAGAGAAAATGCACACATATATATTTTCGTATATAAAGAAAATGGAATGAAAACAATGTATTCACTACTATGTATTTTTAGCTTTCGTTATAAATTTTACATAAAAATAAAATAAATAAATACCCCCCTCAAGCAGCTGCTTGCCACAGAGGTCTGACAGGAGCCTGTCAGTTTATATGCCAGAGTAGAAGGTCTGAGAGGATGGCAGGACCTCAGCAGAAAAACGACACATACATCCATGCCTTACCCGTGGCTCGATACATACATGATCATAAAATGCAAAATAATTGTGCACAATTGAAACAATATGCAAAACATACACTTACAAAATTCAAGCAGTCTTTTTATCAATTTTTGACTAGCATTGTTTTAGTAAATGGTAAAGATGAATGCCACCCTATGCAATTGCATGCATGGTAGCACCGCCTCTGCCTATCCTGCTTTAAAGAAATTTTCAATTTATTTATAAAAACCAAAATATTGATTTTCTACAGATGGACAGACAAACAGACCAGAAAATGAAAATCTTAACCCTGTTTTTTGTCGCTTTTTCTTTTGGTAAATGTGGTTAAAATAGATGGCAGGCAATCCCAGGGAGGGGGCCTCAGGGGCAATCCCCAGTGTACTCATCTGAGGCAAAATTTGTTTTAGGATCAATCTTGGCCATATGGGCTGATTCCATGCATTTGGCATATCTCCAGAACACAAATCTTGAAAGTAACCAGCTATACATCAAATGAAAGCTTCTGACAAGGGGAATGTCATAGGCTATTAATAAATGACCTCCCCATGCTCTCTTCCCCCCTAAAAAGCAGGAAATATGGAAAGTCATTCTACTATATCTTCCGAATGTGAGAGATTACAGTTATGATTTAGGTGTCAAATGAAAGCACATTAAATGATTGTTGTAAACTATTTTGAATTTTATCCCCACTTTTCTCCCCCCCCCATAAAAGGGGTGGTGACTTTTCTTGGGGTTAGAATTTAACAAACCATGTTAAATTAAAGCTTATGGCATTTCCAATATCATGGGCTACTTCAAATATCACTCCAAAAGGGAGAAAATATGTGGTCGATATTTATGACTTGTACAGAAAAATTCAAAGAATATTATATAAGTATAAACTTTATGCTAGAATAAACTTATTAAAGTTATGAAAATACTTTTACTTTTATGTCAAAACATTTAAATATATTTAATTTATATTTTTTTAATAATAATTTTAAGGGAACCATTGCATCCCTTGCTTCTATGGATGCTTCATCACTGATTATCTGCATTTTAGGGCCATATATATATAGGAAGATAGGTATTTTTGAAAATTTTTAATTTATTAGTTATAGTTAATAGTGGGAACAAAGCATAAAATGCTACAATAAATAATATAAATTATAAAAATAATTCTAGGAATACTGAAATAAGTTTATGCAAAAAAAGTGTAAAATAGGAGAAAAAAAAATCCATTTTTAAAAATTGCAGTTTTTTTTGTTAATTTCATGAAATTTTAAAAACTTTAATAGTTAAAATCCACACTTGTGAGCTTAAATCAGGGGGTTGCTTCATCATAGAGTACCATCAACAAATAAATCAGTATTCCTACATATCAAGTCTGAGAAATGGTGATTGGATGGCTTTAACAAATTATTTATATCATAGCTTAATAAAATATGCATCAAACAATTTTTTTTGAGCTTGTTTATGTGTTGTACTAAAAGCAATCATTGATGTCCTAGGCCTCTCATTTTTGATTCTGTCAAGGTATATAATTGACCTGGATATGGGAAGAGTTAATTTATTATGAACTATAATTGGCAGTGATTTTTTTTATTTTTGCTGAAAAAAATAAAACAGTAGTGTCTTCAGATTCATTCTAGTTTTTTAGATTGGACCCTGGAAGAGTTTTAAGTTCTAGTAAGGTAATTGAAATCTAATGGTTTTGTCAGTTGCTATCAACAAATTGTCATTAAACAAAATGGTGGCTCGATGGCTTACAGGTTGACTCTTATTGATAATAATTTTTACTCTTTTGGTGATTAAAATTAATTTTGGCTTTCCAATGTTTATAAGAGCCATCCCATGGCTGAGTGGTTAGCACACTTGGCTACTGATCTAAGGGACTTGGGTTCGAACCCCAGGTAAGGCATGGATGTGTGTTTGTGTGTCGTTTTTCTGCTGAGGTCCTGCCATCCTCTCAGACCTTCTACTATGGCATATAAACTGACAGGCTCCTATTAGACCTCTGTGGCAAGCAGCTGCTTGAGGAGGTATTTTTTTTTATTTATATCAAATAAAAGTTTTTGAAGGTAGGTGTTTTTTGTGACAAAGAAAAATACAAATAAATAAATAAATTTAAAAAATATCTATTTTCCTATACAGGCCCTAAAAAATTAGAAAATAAACTAAAGCATATCAATGGTGCAATCAGTCACTGAGTTTGTATTCACTTCAAAGGTAGATAGGCACCGATTTACCCACTCAACAAGATTGCTGGCACCCTATCTTTCCTTTGAAGTGAATATGAACTCAGTGACTGATTTCACCATCGATATGCTCTAGGTTATTTTCTACTCTTTAGGGCCCATGTAGTAAGATTCTGAATAATTTTTCCATCCATGATGAAAGCTTTTAAAAAACATTTTATGGTCCATTTATCAGGGGAAAAGTAGGAGGCCACCATTATGAAAGTAAATATATTATTTAAAAAATTTACTGCAAAACTTATGCTAAAATTGGAAAATTTAATAACCATAATCTACTGTTTTTCATCTAAAAAGTTTTATAAGCTCTATCACTGAGTGGTACTTGTACAAAATTAGACAATCAACAACTGATCAGTTAAAGCAATAATTGGATAATAGAAGTTACACTGTATATCAAACAACTTATGCCCCCCCCCCCCCAAGAAACTTCTTTGGCACACCCCTGAAATTCTAAATTTTAAAAATGCTATACATAGCACACTAAACATGTGCTGACACAAATACTAATTACTGACGTCTGCCCCTTGCTGGGCAGTGACCTAATTTACACAGCAGAATTTGCGCAAACAAGTAATGGTTTTGGTTTCAGTAGAGGGAACTACAAATTGAATGCTGGAGGAATAAATGATAAAAATAATTCTGGGAATACTGAAATAGGTTTGTGACAGAAGACAGAGCATAAAATTAAAAAAAAAAAAGACTACATATTTCAAAATTGATTCCAAAATTCTCTAGGTTTTAAAAATAGCACTTTTTTTTATTTAATTTTCAAGAGAATTGAGAGAAATTTTAATTGCCAATAGTTGAATCCAAACTAGTGAGTTTAAATCAGGAGGTTGCTTCAATGTAGAAAAGTGGAAACAAGCAAATCAGCTTTGCTGGGTCTAAAAGATGGCAATCAGATTGCTTTAACAACTTATTTATATCTTAGGAAAATATTCATCAAATGCAGCTTAGGAAAATATTCATCAAATGGAAAAAGTATTATTTTTCAAGTTTGAATTATGTATTTTTATAAGGTATATAAAAGAAAAAAATTCAAAAAGCAATTTGTGGTTTTCAAAATTTGAAGTTTCATGTATTAAAAACAGATATTATAGCCATTTCTTGGCTCTCATTTCAGATTCTGTTAATGCGTATAATTGATGGGAACTATGGAAGGGTTAAAGAGAAATTGATACTTATATGCATGCAGTAGAGATGAGTTTGAGCTCAATATTTCAAGACTGCATCTTCCTGAGCCTGATTTGGAGAAAAATATTTCTCTGATGCATCGTAAAACATATATACAGAAATACTTGTCATTTGTATTATTAATTATAATAATTTTTATGCAAATATTAAAAAGTTAAAGCTATCTGAAATGAAAAATATTAGAAATCTTAGTAGAAAGTGGAAGTTTGTTGATTGGGTTGTTTTACCTCTGAGTGGCACTTTTTTGCACACAATGAGGTAAATGGCCAGGTCACAAGAACCCTGAGGGTTCAGAGAAGGTTGGAAGGAAGGGACCTACTGGATAGCTATTAGGAGGCAGATGGTAGCCTCTTGTCAAGGCCATCTAGAATATTATTTAACATGCACAGGTATGGCTCTCATGCACATGGGGCCATGGCTTTACGTCCCATCAGATGGATGAGAGCCTTTCCAAGCCCATCAGTGTCCCCTACTGACAGGGCAGGGGGGGGGGGGAGTTTTGCAGAGATAAATCTCAACACTGGCCCCAGGGGAACTCGAACCTGGGAAGGAAGCTTGTTGGTAACATCATTCAACACAAAGACAAAGATTCAAACACAAAGAGCTATTCATTTATTTAAGATAGAGAATATGTAACAAATAATAAAATGTCTCATGGTACTTATTTTTAATTATGAAAAACTAATTAAAATGTTGAAATTATTTATCAAAAAATTTTATATTTTTCCTTATGATTTGTACAGTTTAAATTATTTTGTGCCCAAGCCCAGCCATACTTGGTCAGGCTCAACCCAACAAAGCCCTGACTGATCTCTTGTATGCAACATACCTTTATAAGAGGCATTCAAAAAGTTATTGGCATGCTTCTGCAGAACAAAAATCATTGCACTTTAACAAAACTTTTATTGTCCTTCAAAGTACTCTCCACACACTCTGCAAAGTTGCAGATATCTGTGTCAATTGTGGGAAGCTTGTGGTGCTCCTGTTGGAAAATACTCCACAACTCTGAATGAATGCATTTGGCAAGATCTTGCACTCTTTAAAATGGCTTCCCAACAAGTTCATTTTTAATATTTGGAAACAGCCAAATAATTGCATGGTTCAAGATTGGGTGAATATACAAGATCATATAGCTCTTTGATTTTTTCTTGCTCCAGATATGCTGTAACTTGCCAGGTTTTGTGAGCACTGGCAATGTCCATGAAGAAGAACCCTTGACAAACCTATTGCAGGAAGCTACTCTTTCATCTCCTGAACCAATTTGGGCAAAACAATGTTAGTGTAGTACTAGCCATTTATAGTTATTTTTTCAGGTAAGATGTCCATAGCTACCACTCCTTGGGAATTGGAATAAAAATTGTGAACATCCTCTTCCTTGAGCAAAGTGTTGTTGTGGATTTGGGAACACAGTTCATCTTCCACAACCCAAACATAGTTGTCAATCTTTCTGGGAGTTGCATAGTAATAAAACTACATCTCATTACATGTGACAATGTCTGATAACTGTTTGGAGCCACTAGGTTCAAACATTACCAGTATCTCCTTGCACGAGTCAACTCTAGTCCTTTTTAGCTTTTCTATCAGTTTGTGGGATACCCATTTGGTACTTTAAATGTTGATAAATAATTGTTTCCATACTGCCAATTGATACACTGGCATCTAAGCTTTATTACCTGAATGGTGATGTGTAAGTTTTTCTTAATGAGTTCACGAACAGCAGCAACAGTTCTCTCATTCATGACCTCCTTCTGTCTTCCTGCGTTAGGGAGATCTTCGAAGCTCTGCCATCCTTCTCTGAATTTACACATCCATCCTGTAAGAGTGTCATATGAACAGGCTTGATGAATTTGTCATTTACAACTCATCCCCATGTACTTGCAATAAATCAGCATGAATTTTTTTTTTATGTTGTCCCCAAGGTGAAAATGTAAAATCTTTCCTCTTCTTTAATAGGCTCCATAGCAACAACGCAGAGCTTAAGCAGACCAAATTTACTCATCACCATCAAAGAAAGAAACGATGATACAGTCTTTGTTTTTAACACATAATGACAAGTTTAGACAAGCTCTTAAATAATTAGCTAACTTTGGAGGAATGAGTGCAAATCTACAGACACAGGTCAAGGGCTTTTAAACACCCTCCATATTATGATAACAAATAAATTCGAAACTTTTTAAATATGTAGAACATTTAAAGTACATAACTAGAAAAACATTGTAAACATGAAACTAAACAATGTCTTCTTTTTGAGAACTTGAACTTTTGATTATGTGGATGAGCATTAATGTGTTGATCACTCTTAAGGTGATTTATAGTGGCTCTCTTTGGGGAGGATTTTGATGGTATGCTTGGAATAGTCATTTCAGGAGTCTTTGCTGCCTGTATATATAGATAACCAATTATGCACATACAGTAAACAATGTTAATGACACAAAATTAATTTTAAAAAAATCAGTGTTTATGTACATATTGCAATAAGCATTTAGAACCACTGGATAAGTTACAACCTCATTAGTATAGTTATCCTGTTCACATTCAGCTAATTATTTCATGAAGTTATAACTTGTTTGGCACCAGTTCGGATCATCACTGGCAGATGATATATGGATTATATCATGGCTGAAAGAATGTTACAGCAAAGTGGAACAATGATACAGTGGAGTATGGTTATAACGTATCTACTGGGGCAACATTACATAGAGTATGACTGTACTCTAGTAGCATTTAAGCTGAATATGCACAGTGTCTGAAAGTTAGATACAACTCCAGTAGGAAACTAAATTCAAAGCTACATAACTTCTAAAGTAGCTTTTATATATAAAAAAAAATGTTACAGGGGATATATTAAAGATCTCAGGGAAATTCATGTAAATCTTATTTATTCAGCATTTAAAAAGAATTATGGAAGTTGGAAAATTAAATTGTCATTTAGCTATATTTATAAACTAACAGTTATCCAAAGTGTGTTTCTTTAAAATTTGTGAGACTAAAGGAATCCTTATTGAACTTAAAAAAATTTTATTTTAATAAATGTTTTTTTTTTCATTAACTTTTATGAAAATTCTAATGATTGAAAATGCTGCTGTTAAATATTACAGCCACATTACACCATATTCTCAGCATGAAAAATGAGAATGCTTTCATTGGGGGTTAGAGAAGAAATCCAAGTTTCCAATATGTACCCAAATCCATACAAATTTTGCTTAGAAAAGTTCCCAAAGCTCATAAATTAAAAATAAAAGTACTTCTCCTGCTATATGTAAAAAAGCAAAATATTTAAGATACCTTGTTGACTCCAGTTTCATCAATGCAGTTAATGAATTATACACCATTTCACTAATCACAGTATCAAACATTAAATATCTAGCATTCTCCATGAAACTGGGGTTAATGTAGCATGATATGCATTAGTAATATGCAAGTGAATATTTATATTACTGGAAGGTGAAAGTGTTTCTGCCACAGAAGAACATGTTTCATCCAGATCCTTTTAATCTGAAATTCTGCTTTGTACATATTAAACAACAGATTAAGTATTTACTCCAAAACTTTCTAGTCCAATTTCTTATTACTACCACTGTCACCTGTAAGCAGATTCAGAGATCTCCATCTGTCATTGAGTTATCTGTTTATGGCCTGAAGATAACTCAGAAACCTGAGAGTGTAAAGGTCTCATCTTTCTAGTAACCATTGTCATTATCATCAAACTACAATGCAGTGCTAGACATTTTAACATTTAGTTTCTTACCTTTGGGTATTTCTTAGGGTAGTTTTTTAAACAGTGTTACTGTCACTTTCACTACCATACCCACCCAAAACGGCCAAAACTGCAGGTAGGAGGTAGTGAAGAGGAAAGAATAGCGTTGATTGGACTAGTCCATTTAAGATCTTGGCCATTTTGGGCTGGTAATGGTAGTAAAAGAGTTAAACTTCTACCTGCTATTATATATTACTTCCTTTGTGTTTTTATAAGATTTTAAGTGTATTTTTAAATTTAAGATTTTAGTAATAGGCATGTTGTTTAAGTATGACATATTTATGTTTTTTTTTAACTTTAAAGTATTTATTATATCACTTTAAAAATGTCTCTCAAGAATAGGTTGACCAAATTTGGAAAAAGAGATCCGTGGACTTTTGTAAATTCAGTTTGTAGTATGTACAAAGAAGGGTTGGTCACCAGATGGTTTTGAAAGATGGAGATGTCTGGTCACCCTATTCTGACAGCTAATAGTTGAAGACTTGCATTAGAAAATTATATTCTTCAATTTAGTTACTTGTATTATGGATGAAATTATTTATAACAGTGTTGCAGCTATTCTACAAACAAAAGCAAATTCTGAAAACAAAATCCAGGGACACCTTCAGAATTGTTTATTCTTTGGGAACAGAGCTTTTGTTCCAGCGACTCCACGGAAAAAAGGGATGTCTGGTCATCCTACTCAAAAATCACTTCCTCTTATCTCAAATTTTATGCAGGCCCAGTCCCTTGTTGATCATATATTAAATCAGGAATGTAACCCTCCCAATAGCTAATATAGTATGTTTTACTTTTTTGGGCATGTATAGATAGGTTTATTTCAGTTTTTAAAATTTCAGCATTTTCTTTTAAACTTATATCACAGGGTTCTCTAAAATATTAATATAAGGTTCACTATCCTCCTGTTGCTAGATGTTTAAAATGTCTAGCACTGTAATGATAAAAGAACTTGATCAGTTCATATTAACTTTAAAGGAAGATAGGGTACCAGCTTTTTTTTTTTCTTTAATTGATAAGAGAAACTTGTTTTGGCACCCTACCTTCCTTTAAAGTTATATGAATTTGAGCAAGTGAGCACCCTCCCAATAGCTAATATAGTATGTTTTACTTTTTTGGGCATGTATAGATAGGTTTATTTCAGTTTTTAAAATTTCAGCATTTTCTTTTAAACTTATATCACAGGGTTCTCTAAAATATTAATATAAGGTTCACTATCCTCCTGTTGCTAGATGTTTAAAATGTCTAGCACTGTAATGATAAAAGAACTTGATCAGTTCATATTAACTTTAAAGGAAGATAGGGTACCAGCTTTTTTTTTTTCTTTAATTGATAAGAGAAACTTGTTTTGGCACCCTACCTTCCTTTAAAGTTATATGAATTTGAGCAAGTGAATTTCCACAATGGTGGCCAAGTGGTTAGCATGCTTGGCTTCTGATCTAAGGGACCTGGGTTCGAGCTCTGGGTAAGGCATGGATGTTTGTGTTGTTTTTCTGCTGATGTCCTGCCATCCTCGCAGACCTACTATGGCATATAAACTGACAGGCTCCTGTCTATGGCAAGCAGCTGCTTGAGGGGGTATTTTTTTTATTAGTATGTTTTGAAATAATAAGCTGAAGAAAATTGGTTTTGCCATGAGTGGGATTCAAACCTATGTTTCCTGGAAATATGCCAGTTATGCTAACCACTATACCATCATCAGTATTAGCATAACTGGCATGTTTCCAGGAGATGTGGGTTCGAATCTCACTCACAGCAAAACCAATTTTTTTCAGCATATTATTTCATGAGTTCCATGTCTACAGGATGCATCCTGTGATTCTTTAGTACTGTAACATGTTTTATTTTCTTGGGCATCTATTGATAGGTTTATTTCAGTTTTTAAATTTATGCATTTTATATTAAATTTATATCTCAAGGTTCTGTAAATATTTATTTAAGGTTCACTATCCTCCTGTTGTGTTGTAAACTTGCTGTGGGACACTCTTACTTACGTTTTTGCCAACACAGTTAGAGGTCTTTCCAATATCTTGCACAGATGGCTTGCGAATGTTACTCTTGTTTGACAATGATCGTGGATCAAGATTGATCCAAAATGTGTGTAAAAATTCTTAATCTGAAGTAAAAGTTTGTCTGCTTCCTTGTGTTTGTGATGTATAAGATGAGTTTTGTTAATTGATCATAATGCTTAACTCCCACAGAGCTGTGCCAGGAACCATTGATAACAATGAACACAAGAAATGACAGCCAAACAACAACAGCAAGCCATCTGTGCCAGACACCATGTAATAGCCTATAATATGAAGAACTGAAAAGTTATTTAGCAGCATGCATTTCTGTATATATGTTTCAAATGTGTCGGAAATTGATCCCAACTATTGACAACTAAACAACAACATTTTTTCTAAATTCCCTCGAAAATTAAATAAAAACTGCTCTTTTTAAAACCCCAGAGGATTTTGGAATTAATTGCAAAATATGTAGCCTTTTTTTTTAATTTTATGCTCTCTCCTTCTGCCATAAACCTATTTCAGTATTCCCAGAATTATTTTTATCATTTATTCCAGGATTCAATGTGTAGTTCCCTCTACTGAATTTAAAACCATTACTTGTTTGTGCAAATTATGTTGTGTGAACTAGGTCATCGCCCAGCAAGGGGCAGATGTCAGTAATTAGTATTTGTGTTGCCACATGTTCATTTTTAAAATTCAGAATTTCAGGGGTGTGTCAAAGAAGTTTCTTAGGGGGCATAAGTTGTTTGATATACAGTGTAACTTCTATTATCCAATTATTGCTTTAACTGATCAGTCTGTTGATTGTCTAATTTTGTGCAGGTACCACTCAGTAATCGAGCTATGCTTCCAAAATAAGTTTAAAAACTTCTTAGATGAAAAAAGGTAGATTATGGTTGTCGTGTGCCATAATCTACTTTTTTTTTGCGGGGGGGGGGGGGGGGGGGGGGGGTGGAAGGAGAGACATACACTCTTCCGGACCACTTTCCTAGGGGACGATTAATTAGTCCATTTAATTAATATTCACCATTATCCTAGGTGAAACCACAGATTCGCGGGGTTTTACACCCATGCTTAGGTGTGTTTCAGACATGCTGTGCTAAACGTCATGTAGAAAGATGAAATAAACTAATGCCCCAGAGTAGAGGATGGACAACACAATTTATTTGCATTCACATATGCATGTACATGTGGGATTGTGCTCGATTCCATGGACCTTAGCTGCGCTCAAGATCAGAATGAAATGGCCTTACAAATGCTCTTGTAGACTTCCTCCACTCAGCTTTCTTTAATCCGAATGCTGTTTTGCTACTGCAAGCATTCATATGATGAGAAATTTTTATTTAGTTGTAATAACAAAAAAATTGAATCTGTAGATGGATGGATGGATAGACAATATTAGCTTGTTTCTTTTTAAAACGAGATAAGAAAAAGTTAACCTGTTTTGTTTCTCAGCTTCAACACCATATTATAACTAAATGAAGAGACTGACAAATATAATTTCCTTATATGTATAGAAAAAAAATTCCCCTCTCAAGTGCCAAACATTTTAAACAGTGTATTTTGGTAAAAAAATTCTTTCATACATGCATGAAGTTTGTTCTTTCAACAAAGGGAGAAATTATGAAAATTCCTTCAATATCTCATTTCTCAGTTCATATCTTTCCTTTGACTTCAAATCTGGCTGCATTTCTGTGAAGTGGATTACTGAGATTAAATAAAGTCAAAATTAAATAACAGCAATGAAGCCTTTGTGTGTACTTTTGGCATTGTCTTGAAAATTTTGCACAATAGACTCAACTTCTTCGAAGTGGATTATTGAAATAAAAACAGAGAATAAAAATAAAGGAGGAAAATAAACAACAGCAATGATTCCAGAAGCTGCTACTGCAAACTTTAATTATTACTATTATTCATATCCATCGTGTCTTATTCTCTTAAGTATAGTGAAAAAACTGCAGTTTGAATCTCATAAGGTAATAATGATGACAAAATAATGGAATGGCTTAAAATTCTATTATGACAGTAAATTGTAACTAATGATAAATGATATATGCATGATACATATGTAAGAAGAAATGAGATAAATTATCCTAAGTGATATTTCACTAAATTGTCGGTGAATTGTTCAGAATTGATCCTTATGTAAATGGGCATAACCAGGCCTGGTTATGGGGGGGGGGGAATTGAGGTGGGGGAAGTAAAGCAATCATGCCAGAAAAAAAGTAAAAGAGGAGGAAGGCAAGAGATTGGATTACATTGTTGTATAAACATTTTACCTTCTGTTTTAGTGGTTGGTAAAAAAAATTCCTTAAAAAATGCGTGAAATATGCACAAATTAATAATTTTATGCCTCCATTACCATTATAAAATAAAAATAAAATAAATACCCCCTCAAGCAGCTGCTTGCCATAGAGGTCTGACAGGAGCCTGTCAGTTTATATGCCATAGTAGAAGGTCTAAGAGGATGGCAGGCCCTCAGCAGAAAAACTACACAAACAGCCATGCCTTACCCAGGGCTCGAACCCAGATCCCTTAGATCAGTCGCCAAGTGTGCTAACCACTCGGCCATAGCATTCTCAAATGGGGAGATACCCCCTCCCCCTAAATCGATCCCTGGGGTAAAATCAAAGGAAAATTGGGGCTCAAGCAGCCTCTGAGTAGTTTAAAATATTGTATATATAAACAGTCATATCAGAATAATATGACCACCTACCATACATATACTATGGTAGGTGGTCATATTATTCTGATATGACTGTGTGTATATATATGCATTAATCATAGGAATAATTTAAAACCCTAGTAAAATTCTACTTATGCCACTGCTTATATTTATGGCAAAATATATAATGCAATGAATTATTTACACCCTTTGTCATTAGATGAATCGTCTCCTTACATGAATGGCTCCTTTTGACAATCAGTTGTAGATGAATCATCCAATTTGACCAATCATGCCATTTTATGAATGGATATTGGACAAATCATACCATTAGATAAGTTGATATGGGATGAATTGTCTCCTTTGTATGAATCAGTATTAGACCAATCGTCCGGGACCGGTTCAGTGTTCTATGTATAGCATTGTTAACATTAATTATCTTTTCAGTTCACTATTTTTTATACTTTTATAATTAAATCTTTGTTTTTAATTTTTAAAGATCTATTTTGATTTTATTTCCCTAGATTTATAAGTCATTATTAAATGGTTTTGTGGAAAAAGTTTCACCGACATACAAATTCACATCTTACATGTTAGCGAATCTAAAAGTAAAAAAAGCTGAAGCTAAAAGTTTTTAGCTTCAGCTCACAGAGGGTTTACTTTTATCACAAGATATCCTCACAGAGGGTTATCACAAGGTTTTATCACAAGATATCCTCACAGAGGTTTATCACAAGATAAATCCTCACAGAGGGTTTACTTTTAGCTTCAGCTAAAAGTAAACCCTCTGTGAGGATATTAAATTTTTTTTCCCTTGGTGCATTAACTTTTGGCATTTTCTCTAAGATCCGCTCTAAGATCCTGCTTTTTCTACAAAACCATTTATTGATTTATTGACAAAAAGTCAACAGGTGACAATGTGGGTATTATTTATTGATTAAATCATTATTGATCTTTCAGAATTATGCGACATCTCTAGTTATGATGATGGCTGGTTTGCATCTTGTTGCTTTGGATATTTTAACATCACATTAGGCTATATGTTAATTTTTTTTATTACTTCTCTGTTTTACAGTCAAAAAGCTGATCTTTGATAGTTTCCTGAAAATGAAGGTCTTGAATATGAAAGTGAAAAGGACTTCCTTAGCACGGAGATCAGTCCTGCTACAATTGGGAGGGCTAATTCACCAAGTGCATTTTATCCCACTGCCTTCACTACTGTGCTGAGGGGGTTTTAACCCCCTCTTCCGATGGCAAAATTTAATTTCAAATAATCATTAGTTTCCATTGAATGGTTTTAAAAAAAAATCCCATCATCACCAGGTTCTTGGCATCTCTCTTCCCCCCATCATCATGTAATTTGAAACTGCAAGGTAAAGCCATCTGCGTTGAAGCTAAAAGTAAACCCTCTGTGAGGATATTAAATTTTTTTCCCTTGGTGCATTAACTTTTGGCATTTTCTCTAAGATCCCCAAAATGTACCACCCAGAAAAAAAAAGTGAAGGAAGTGTTCCTCCATTTCGATAAACAGGACAGAAAAATCCCATGAATTATGAGCAGTGCAAAGTCACCTGTGCAATTCTGGTCCATGTTTTAAGTATTGAAAAAATATAAACCAATAACAGAAGCTGACGTTTAGGTGAATATTTTTATTATATTATTCATAAGGAAATTTCCTTTCCATTGATATATAATTTAACTGTTTTCTCATAAAGTTTTCCAAAATTAAGCTTTAATTCTCTTGCCAAATTCTTTTTTCACTATATCACTAGTGAAAAGTCTTATTAAAATTAATATGTTTGTAAATTTGTTAAATTTTTTATTTTCACAAAATTTGGAATTCTATTTAATTTGGAATATAATTAAACATTTCTGTTGATAATTTATTTGTTAAAAAAGTCCTAAAATTGATTTGTTCATTTGACTCAGCACATCTTGGCATTAGGTGGTTCAACTTTGTAACTAATGATGAGGTTAGGCAAAGGAGTTGGAAACCTCCTTTGAACAACATATTGTGCAGAGAGAGACTCAGTTGATTTGGCCACATTGCCCTTATGCATAATTATAGATTAGCTAATAGGGTTATGAACAGTGTGCCTAAAGGCCTCATAAAGAAGAGGAGACCTAAGATGCGGTGGACAGATAATGTCAAACAGGACCTTGTTAGAATTGGTATACAGTGGCCAGATGTAGCTCGGAACAGATATGCATGGAGAACTAAATTGCACAATCTGGCTAGACCTACATAGCCCATAGCTGCTGGAGGATGATGTTGACAATGGCAAAAATGCTGGACTTTATTTAAAGTATATTGCAGAGATAAAAAATAGGGTAATTTTCTTGATTTAAATAAAAATATATTTTTCTGTTATTAAAAAATAAATAGCTTTTATATTCATATGCATTATAACTATTTTTGTCTGCTTTTTTAATAAAGTTTTATCTGCATTGCCAGATGCTTTTTTACAAAAAATTTAATTTAAAGCATTTAAGTTAAATTTTATTGTACATATCTTTCAGATTTCTAAAATATATATATATTTTTTTTTTGCTGTCCAAAGGATGTTTTGAGTAGTATCATGTTTTTCAACTGTAATTTAAGGATGAATAGACCTTGGGTTTATCCTCTTCATTCATAACATGAAACTAAGTACTTCGTGGTAAGAAGATTTGGAAACAGTCCATAAAATATGCCCTTCATCTGTAGATAGCAACCAAAAATTCATATTATTATATAGCTAGTGCGTTAATTTATGAACTGTTAAAAAGAAATTGAAGTTTTATTTTATTTATAGGTAAAAAATGTAGAAGGTATTAAACGGAAGAAAAATGATTCTTCAGATAATGAAAGTGATGCAGATTTACCCGAGTTAGATATTATAGAGCATTATAAACAAATGTTGGAGATTATGCAACCAAATGAAACAGTGCAGAAATCTATTCGTAGATTAGGTGGTGGAAAATCAGTGTCACGAACAGCCAGTAGCCGGTGGAAAAAGAAAAGAGAAGAAGGTAGTGAGCAAGAATCAAAAAACCCTGAAGATATAGACAAAGATTACGAAAAGCTTCAGCAATTAACCAGCTTAGCAAGTGATATCATTCAGACAGGTGATATGGACATTTATGAGCAATCATATGAACGGTTGTCTTTCTTAGTGAAAACAGCTAAGGCTTCTACTCTGCCTAAGGAGGAAAAAACTGATGATGCTGATTCTGCACTTGACATGTTTGGGGAAGATTTTGATGTTACTGCTGATGCTGCAAGAAAAAAGAAATTGGAAAAGAAAGAGGAAAATGGTCAAAATAATAAATCAGGTAGAATGTTTTTTAAGTTTGAAGTGTTTAAAATTTGTTTTTAGTTCATTTGTTTAAAGAAGGCCATTGTTTTTATTTTGTCATATCTCTGTATATTCAATGTGTTTTAAGACAAAAATGACAGATTGTTTATTTGTATTGTTAAGGTACTAATGAAATGTTAATTTTATCTTCTGACTATATAAATGATCAAAAAGCACAACCATTAAATTTGCCATGAATTAAGTATGTACTGCACTTAGCAACACTAGATTTTACAAAAAATATTTCAGTAATATAAGGGGTTGGCTCAATCAGTAACATACCAGGCTCGTAATCTGTAGTTCCCAGGTTAAGTCCCCCTGGGTCAGTGTTGAGAATTTATCTCCACTAAATACCCACCTTGCCCTCAGTCATAAAGGGGACACCAATGGGCTTGGAAAGGCTGCCATCCAGATGTGATGGGACATAAAACTGTAACCTGTGTACAGGAGTGCCTACCCTCTGCACATCAAAAAACATGCTGAATGGTCTTAATGGGAGGCTCCAATCTGTTTCCTAACAGCTGTCCAGTGGGTTCTCTTCCCCCCACCTTCTCTGAGTTCTTAAGGTCCTTGTGACCTCGCCATTTAACCCACTGTGTACAAAAAAAGTCTCATAGGTAAAACAAATGCAACCCATAATAGAGCTTTGATAACGCATTGCAAATAAATTATCATTGCTGATTCAGATTGTAGCAGTTGTAAGGATTGGGATATGTTAAATAGGTGATGATAGGTAAATATACAAGTACAAGTAATTACCTAGTGAGTGTCACTTTTTTGATGTTATCAGTTTGTATGGAGCTTCATAATAATTACTCTAGTGTGAAGAGGAATGAGTTCTTAATATCATTATTGAAAATGACAGGATACAAGACGTTCTAAATGCACAGCTGAATAGCATGTGCCCATCAGAGTAGTATAATTCAGTTCAACACAATTAGACTATATTTTGGTGGTAAGATAAAAAGGTAACTGATATAACTAGTGCTGATGCTACTAGAGTACATAGTGATGTAAGCTGTATAAATATCTCTGACAATCATGTTGCACCCAATAACTCTATTGTTCAATATCTATTTTAACTGCTAGCATTCTATATTTAACCCTCCAGGTTGCTGGAATGTATTTTCTACACCATAGTTGGAGCATGAGTTGGCACAATCAGTAGTATGCCACTCTTGTAATTTACAGTTCCCAGGTTCAAGTTCCACATGTATCTGTGTTGAGAATTTTCTCTGCTAGCTCCCATTCTTCCCTCAATGATAAAGATTAGCTTAGAAAAGCCACCATCCATCAGATGGAACGTTAAATTGTGACTCCATGTGCGTGATAGCCATACTCAGGTTCGTTGAAGAACACACTGGCCTTGGCAGGAGGCTCACAGCTATCCACTGGGTCCCTTTCCCCAACCTCTGAGCCCTTGGGATCCTTGTGGCATTGCCATTTAGCCCATTATGTGCAAAAGAAGTGCAGCTTAGAGGTAAAACAACCAAACTTACCACAGCTATCTGATCCTATAAGTAGTACTGACATGACTGCATTTCTACACAACCAATGCTTGCACCTTACTGTGGCACTTACAAAGCAGAGAGATACAGGAGTTAATCAAAATAATGGAAACGCTGATGGTGACTGGAATACACACAATGCGCCATACGCATATCACAGGGGTGACATCACCCATGATGTGAGATATATAAAGGGGAGAAGTACGATGTTGGCTATCATGTGGCAGTGCCACAGGCAAAACAGCTGTTGTGTGTAATTGGCAACAATGTCGGATCTCAGTGACCTCCAAAAGACATTATCATTGGTGCACATCCTACAGGAGCTTCAGTAACCAGAACAACGGAAATAACAGGTGTAAAACCAAAGAACTGTATCAAAGATTATGAATACCTGTCGAAAAGGACAGGGCGTTGCCTACAAACATGCAAATTGTGGATGCCATGCAAAGTTGTCAGATAGGGATAGGCAAACATTAACATGGAATGTACAACAGAGGCACAAGACCATGTCACCGCAAATAGCAGCAGAGTCAAATACCAGTCAGAATGATCCAATGGGGTTCTACAACCCCATTGGATTTCCATCATAACAGTTCATTGGGAACTTTATCATGCATGTATTTATGGCTGTACTGCAATCCACAAACTTCTGATTACCAACATCAATGCAATGAATAAGGTGTTGCAAAGCACATAAAAATTGGGATGTTAAAGACTGGCAATGTGTCATCTGTTCTGATGAATCACACTGCACATTTATTTCCCACCACTAGTAGAGTGTACATTCTGGCAAAACCTGCAGAAGCCTGTTTGTTTTCAACTGTGAAGTATGAAGGTAGACCCCTGATACTGTGGGGTGTCATATCATGGCATTCCTTAGGACCATTTGTTATTATGCAGGTTCGTGTCACATCTGCTACATACGAATCCATTCTTGGGGACCAGCTGCATGCAATGTTGCAGGTATTGTTCCCTAATGCCTGTCCCTGGTTTAAAGTGGATAATACCCCCATGCATTATGCGAAATACATTAAGTTGTGGTTTGCAGAGCATGAGGATGAGGTACAGCAGTTGCCCTGGCCACCTCGATCTCCAGACTTCAATATTATTGAATATTTGTGGGAATATCTGGAACAAAGATAAGACCGCACTTTCCACCTCCAGCATCCTGGCACAGTTGGGCCATATTTTACAGGAAGAATGGTACCACATTCCATTGCCATATGTGCATGGCTTGTATAAGTCTATTTCACATCAAATTGTGTCTGTTCTGAACGCCCAAGGTGGGCCTATAGCTTATTAATAAAATGTTCTCCACAAACAGTATATATTTCCATTATTTTGATAAGCCCTGTAATGTGTAATGTCAGAAAGAGATAAAGTCTAGTTAGTGCACATTGTTAGGCTATATTAATTAAAAATATCGTGATGATATATGATTTGATGAACAGCATAAACATTAAAATCCTCTACATATTTCTCACACTCCTACTGGGTATTTCATCAGAAGGGTTTATCAATTAATGGTTGTGCTTTTAGATCCTTTATTAAATGAAACAGAAGGTTGGGTTGTTGGGTTGTTTTACCTCTGAGCGGCACTTTTTTGCACACCATGGGCTAAATGGCCAGATCACATGGACCCCGAAGGCTCAGAGAAGGTTGGGGGAGGGGACCCACTGGAACAGCTGTTGGGAGACAGATGGTAGCCCTCCCATCAAGGCCATCCAGCGTGTTCTTTAACGTGCACAGGGTATGGCTCTCCCGCACATGGGGCCACGGCTTAACGTCCCATCCGATGGACAGCGGCCTTTCCAAGCCCATCGGTGTCCCCTACTGACCGTGGGCAGGGTGGGGAATTATGAAACAGAAGATTAAGTTTTAGTTAATAATGTGCATTGTGATTTTTGACATATTTTGCTAATAGAATTTTGCTCTTTGCAGTTTTCAAATATTTCATAAGTTTGAATTTCAATCATTAGAGGCTTTTAAAGTTAAAAATGGCAAAACTAAACTAGTATTTTAAACAGTCTATTATAAAAATTTGATATTTTGTTGACCTATACTTGGCAATTACAATTTCCCCCTTCTCCCCAGTCAAAGTGGGAAAATGCAACATTTTTTATTTTTGAAATCAAGCATTCCATATTCACCAGTCGAGACAACTTTAAATATAAAATGATGAAGAAACAACTTTAAATATGTAATAATATATGTTTGAATATGCAATAATTATATTTTTATATATACTTTGCTATTTCATAAGCCAATCATGGATTTAATTACATTGTAGCTAGTTTTATGATATTATTCAAATCTTCAGCTTCCATCTTATTAAAACACTACTTTAGTAGAGCCAGAATGAAAAACAAATTATATTCAATTTTCACATAGGCTGAATAAAATTACTAAATTGGCTGGAGCTTATGCACACCTAATGTATACTTCTTTTCTAATATGAATTTCTTATGAAGGGTCAGTGTCTGAAATAGCATAAAAAATTTTCACGAGATAGAAAGTAGTTAAGAGTTTAGAACTGCTCTAATTTCTCTAGAGTATCTCTTGATTCTAAAGCCTAATATGCATGCTTTGGCACTGTGTAACCAACTGCACACTGTGCTCTTCTTTGCCATGTTGGACTGAGATACAGAGGTTGAAAGTTATAAACAATGACTTCAAAGAGAAAACTATCAAGACAAATTGTTCAATTACCATTATAAAATATATTATTATTTCCAGCAAATTCCACAAATAATGTTCCAACAGCTTGGTAGTAACTCGAATACTATAACCTTTTCACTATCATACTGGCCCAAAACAGCCCAAGCTACAGGTAGGAGATGGTGGTGAAGAGAAAGGAATAGCATTGGTTGGGCAAGTCTATTTAAAATCTCAGCCATTTTGGGCTGGTATGGTAATGAAAGGGTTAAACCTTTCCTCCTCAATGCTTCCTGTGAATATTGCTTTTTTAAAAAACATTGAATAAATTGAAATAAAATGTACAGTTTTGCAAACAAATTGTAACATTAATATACACTGAATGGACAAATTATTATGTACACCTACCTAATACCTATTGCTTCACCTTTTGCCCTCACAATAGCAGCCAGTCATCTTGGTAAAGACTCAATGTGGTGTTGAAAACATGGAGTTGGTATTGCCACCTGTGAAACCAGGATCGCCTGTCGTAGAGCATCCACAGTTGCCAGTGGGAGTTGGCATGCTCAAACAGATAATTCCAATTGGTCCCACAAATTCCCAATGGGGTTGAAGTCCAGCGATCAAGGGTTTGGTTGGGTTGTTTTACCTCTGAGCGGCACTTTTTTGCACTCCATGGGTTAAATGGCCAGGTCACATGGACCCCAAAGGCTCAGAGAAGGTTGTGGGGGGGGGACCCACTGGAACAGCTGTTGGGAGACAGATGTTAACCTCCTGTCAAGACCATCCAGCGTGTTCTTTAACGTGCACAGGGTATGACTCTCCCACACACAGGGCCACAGCTTAACATTCCATCCAATGGACAGTGGCCTTTCCAGGCCCATTTGTGTCCACTACTGATCATGGGCAGGGCGGGGAGTTTTGCGGAGATAAATCTCAATGCTGACCCAGCTGGGACTCGAACCTAAGAACTACAGATTACGAGCCTGGCGCACTACCGACTGAGCCACCCCCGCGCCTAGCGATCGAGGGTGCCATTCAAGTGTGGTAAACTCACTTGAATGCTCCTGAAGCCAATTGGTCGCCACTCAGGAAGTATGTGGTATGGCATTGTCCTGTTGAAAGATGGTGTTATGGTGCAGAAAGAGAATTATTATGAAAAGGTATAGATGGTGGGTGAGGATGTTCACATACCTTGTGCCAGTGACGGAGGTCTCGATGGGTACGAGGGGCCCAAGAAAGTCCATGTAAATGCACCCCAAACTGTTACACTGCCTCCACCTGCCTGTATAACCCCAACTTGGCAAGCTGGATCCATCACTTTGTGTGGTTTATGCCACACATGCACCCTCTCATCAGTGTGATAGAGTTGAAACTGTGATTCGTCATACCAGTTGACATGTTTCCAGTCCCACACTCCAGTTGCAATAGGCCTTTGCAAACTGCAGCCTAATCTTTCGGTGCCTTACAGTCAGCACAGGGACACGATGTGGACATTAATTGTCATAGCCTATTTTTTCCATGGTACAATGGATTGTCTTTTGCATAAGCTTGTGGATGCACCCTCATTCAATTGCAACATTATCTGCTCCATGGTGGCCATGCAATTCCTTGTAACGATGCAGAACAGTATGTGCTCACCTTGAGAGTCAAATGCATGTTTACAACCACAATTCTCCCACTGGTTCGGAGTTTTGCCATATTTCACATAGTCTTGGTATATATGTGCAATGGTCTGATATGGAAATCCCAACAGCTCAGCAATTGCAGTGATTGAACAACCGCCTAATCCTCATACCTACTATCTGCCCACTGTCAAACTCACTCACATCACTTCCTTTACCCATGATTACTTTTCCGTGACTTGTTTCCAATGTGTAGAGACCTGCTCTACTTATATGCATTGCCAGTTTCAATGCCCCATGTGACTGGACACAATATTTCTGCTTTGCATATTGTTATTTGGGTGTATATAATAATTTGCCCATTCAGTTTACTTAAAATTTTAAACACAATATATTCTCAATATAAGATTTTAATCATGGACTATAAAAAAATAAAATAAATACCCCCTCAAGCAGCTGCTTGCCACAGAGGTCTGACAGGAGCCTGCCAGTTTAATATGCCACAGTAGAAGGTCTGTGAGGATGGCAGGACCTCAGCAGAAAAACAACACATACATCCATGGACTGGCCACTGAAAAACACTAGGCCATTCAGCTGACAACTTCAGAATTGCATGTAAGATGGGAAAAGTATTTTTAATTGAAGTAATTCTAATTGCTTTTGAAATATCATTTGTTAGTTTACCACTTTGTAAATTGCCATATGAGTTGTTTCATCAATCTCTCTTCAACTTGCCATTCATAAATAACCTCTTTACCAAAGGAAAGCTTATGATGTGGGGACCATTGTGTCTTGTAGTTGGTTTGTAATAATCAAGGTAGCAGTATATGTAATTCATGATAACATCAGTTTATTTTCGTAACAGAAACTGAGTAATGCATGGTGGACATCCTTAGCAGTATTGTCAGTTTATACCAATAAAAGTAAGCAAGTCTTGAGCAATACAGAGTACAACATAAGAGTTAAATTCATATCATGATTTGTAGCACCGGACTTATCCAAGAAACGCATGAAATACAGTAATGACACTATGTAATGAACACTATTTGAAATATATTACATCATGGCCACTATTTGCTGTCCTTTCCAACACACAAAATTCGATTGTATATGTATGTATATACAGGGTGATCAAAAAGTTTCTGAGCACCTGATGAGGAATATCTGTACCATTATAATAAACATTGAAAGTGTGTCTAGTGCGTCTCGAGACATTAGGGACACCTGATGGCATTTGTGTGACGTTAGTAGGAGAGATGTAGTCACCTGCCTGCCAAGCAGTCAGTGAGCCACATTGAGCCAAGCAGTCAGGCACTATAGACATGCATTGTGGCAATGGTGTTATCTGTTGAGGAGCGTAATTCCTTGTGGAACATGTATTTCAGAGTTTTGTGGAACATGTGTTTCCTTGTGGAACATGTGTGACAGAGAATAAACACGAGATGTTCAACAATGATTCCAGGCGCAGTTTCCGGAAACCAAAGTGTCCCATCATAATGCAGTGCGGCAGTTGATTCAGAAATTCCAGGAAACCGGTTCTATGTGTGACACGACCAGATCTGGTAGGTCATCAATACTGACGTAGGAGAGAGTGTTGGATATTGCAGACTGCATGCTCCAAAGCTCGAAAAAGTCTTATCAGGGGACTGTCACAGCAGGTTGATGTTTCATATGGCATGGCCCATACGGCTGTAAAATAATGCCTAGGCCTACACCCTTACAAAATCACATCCGTGCATGAATTAAAACCTGCCGACAGTGCTAAGCCGAATGCGTACTGCAGATGGTTTGTAGACTTTCTTGACCATGAAAGAGAGGACATTTTGGACATCACATTCTTCACAGATGAGGCGTACTTCCATTAGTCAAGGTATATAAACGGTCAAAACTCACGCTTCTGGTCCTCACGCAATCCCCATGAATTTCACGAGTTGCCACTGCATGATTAGAAGATTAGTGTTTGGGTTAAAATTTCGCATAGGCTCATAGTCAGACCCATTTTTTTCTCAGAGATTGTCAACTTCCAATGATACTGTGACAGTATTCTTTATCCTTTTTTTTGCACAACTGTTAGAAGATGAAATTAACAGGGTCTGCTTTCAGCAGGATGGCACCACGGCCCACACATTGCATATATCTATGGCACTCTTGCACGATGTGTTTGGGGACAGAAT